>JASUUJ010000276.1:0-111040 GCA_030449895.1 Citrus mangshanensis | reverse complement strand
CAAGTATACTTCGTTCAGTTACATGTTGCTCTTTGTGATTGAATGCTTTGTCAAAGAGTTTTGAATGCTGTTACAAAGTAGGCACCACCATCAGCGGTGTGCTGAGGAATCAAAGCGTGGCTCAATATTGCTTTTCAAATCCTATCACCCGGCACTGGCGATCGTAGTTCGACGTCAAATTCTTACTACCGTTTGATCGCTAGTCAGCGACAGCAATGTATTGACCAAAGAAGCGGGGAAAAGGTCCCGCGGTGATACCCCATCGCATCAAAAATCTCACCACAAGGAGTGGATTTGAAGTGGCATCATGTTCCTTCGTGTAATGCTCCCGTTCGTTGACACTATCATGAAAGAGCGAGAGGAGTGTAAGCGTCTCGAAATAAGTTGACGATAAAACCACATTGTAAAACTTTAGTATTGTTTTCTTAACAACAAATGGCCTCCACAAGCTTGTTCATAGCGAGGAATGAAAGGATAATGCGAATTTCATTTACGGGACATCGTCCCAACAAGTTGATCTCTTGACGATACTTGTCAATCTGGAATTAAGTCAGAAAAGTGCTATTCTGTAGAGGAATTATGTATCTTCAGTGATGCGTCACTGCAGAAGTTCACATATGTGAAGATAATTAACTATATCAAGCGTACAAGGTAATACCTCCACATTCATTAATTGTTCATGCAGGAAATGGCTCGTTGATAGACAATGGCTCTGTAATTGTGTGAAAATGTAGGCGAGAAGATGGTCCGCCCATGGCATTTTACATCCGCTTTTTATCGCTGAATTCCAAGTCAAATTCTGCAAAAGTAACACCAATAAAATTAGTCTAGCTTTTTGCATCTTTCTTTGTGAGAAGATATTTAAAAGAGCGTGATCATGAATATAATTATTTTACAACCAATGAGATAAGATGAAATTTTCAATCACTGTGGTACCTCTACTATTGGCATTTCTTTTGATAGTTGAATAGTTCAGCGTACGTAAATTGATATCATACTAGCGTAGTAAATAACATGGGAATTGATCAACTCTTTGTCTATCACTCTCACACTGTCGGATGCATGCACGCAGGCTCAAATGGTAAACTCAGGTTTGGGGCGAATTATAGGTGATGATATCGATAGTACTTTAATTTTTTCAAAAACCACAGACATGAATCATTAAAGATAAAGAAATTTTTATCCTTAGCAAGTAAAATTGCGCAAGTGCAGAAACTTCTTTAAAAATCTTTGTCGACGTCTATAAACCTTGGCATGTGAGGAAAGATCTTGCCCTAAAACTGTTTAGGTGGAGGAAGATTAGAAATGAGATCCGCTAGCTGTCAGCCTCCAATGCCTTTGCTCAGAAATGATGTGACCGAGGCAATCCTTTATTTCTGGCAGAGGCCTTACTTCTCCCGATTTAAGACCAGAAGTTCTTCTCGATACATCTACTGCGTAACTAGTGTTAGATAGCGTAAGCAGTGATCAAGCGAGTCACGAAGGCAGGAAAAATCATCAATAGGAACTTGAGAATCGTTGTGCATGCTCAGGAAAAAATGCTCAACGTGCGCCGTTGAAATGTAGCGAGGTGCATTACATAATCCAAATAGCATTCTCCTATATGCAAAGAAGTGCCAAAGGGCAGGTAAAGTGGTTTTCACTGCTGATCTTTTGGTGCTATGGGCTCCCGATTATATCTACAGTAGCCATGCAGAAAGCAACAATAAAATTAAGTAGCTCTTTAATCTGTCAGCATTTGATCGATAAATGGTAAAGGAAAATGGTCTTTCGTGTGTGAGAATTCAATTTTCTATAATCAATGCATACCGCCATCCATAGTCACTCCTAGTGGGTATCAATTCATTATTAGCATTGGTAACTCGCAATGACTCACGACTTACAAGGTGACTTGTACCGGTGCGACCAGCTGAACTATCGAGAAATGGGTAAATGATATCTGCATCCCAATAAACTTAGAACGGTTAACAACTACTTCGTATTAGGATTTAACAGCGTTGCATTTCCCTAGTAGATTTGGCATTTTCATGAGGTAGATATAATGCGTGCAATGCTGCGAGGTTTATGCCTTTTAGCCATCTGCATGGTCCGTCCACAATGCCACGTGCTCTTTGAAACATCCAATGACTTACCTTTTTGTTAAATGGGTGAGGATGATGAGATGATTGCAGTAGAGTACTTTCTTCCCAAAAATGCATATTCCAATGTGTTGGGCAATAGTTTGAGCTGAGTTTGGTATTGGTCTGATGATGGGGATGAGATTCTTTTCGATGGTGCTAGTTGTTCGACTGCGGCTTCCAATTTATTAGTATCCATGGATAGTCTTTGAAAATCAGCGGGCGTTGGCCTCATGCGGCTTTGTCTGTCAATATCAAAATCAAAACCAAAGTAGGTTCAGCATATGCATGAGATCATCACTAAGGTTTGAAATAAAAGTATCATCGACTAATGCGCCCAATTAAATCCATCAACAATTCCATCATCTGCCTTTGTGAGGTTGTTGTGATGTTGAAGATATTGACTCCATAGTCATGTTGCGAGACAATTGCATATTCCCAGGTCCTACATTGGAATGTGAGCATCCCGCGATTCACCAAGAATTCGAAGCCTAGAATAATGGGGATGTACTTCCCTTGAATCACATATTGGTTAGTGTCGATTACAATGAAATCGCGGAAAATAAAAACTTGTCTACTGGATAGCAATCCTCCTGATACCACGGTATTTTCGACAGACGATCGCAGTTGTAACCTGCCGGGTTGAGTGTGATTCTCGGTCCAAGTTTTACGCCAAATACGAGAATAAGGCAATGATTACACTAGCTCTAAGTATAAGCATTCTGATAGGTGTGGATTCCCTATACTACATGAGATAATTAGAACTTTGGTCTTTGCATTTAAAGGAATTTTATGTTTGGAGTATAGAACTAACGTTTTCTCTGTTAAATACACATGCTTTTGAACATGCATATTTTCTCTTTTAGTGCAAAGGTCTTTAGAAACTTGGCATAAGATAGGACTTGTTTAATAGCATGTCAGTAAAGGGATGTGCTCTTTGTTTGAAGATTTCGAGAATCTCACACAATAGATTTTCCTTCTTACCCTTTCGTATATAAAGGAAATGGAGCTTTGGGACTATTCTGAAGTAGGTTGGTTTCTTCTTTCTCCTCCCACGGTGGTGAGTCTCGACACTCGCGAGAACAATTTTGATTTTCTTTTGTCAAGGCATCTCTGCTGTTGTCGACCTTTCCTTTTCATAAGAGTCATGGCTAGCAACCTCTCCATCTTTAGCTTGTGGTGGTGATACTTGCTTCATGTATCTCCTTTAGGATTGAGTCTTTTGGTGCAACTTGAAATTTACCTTTCTGTGATCATTGCCAATGTCTGGCCAAAAACAGGGTGTCCCACAATGCCACCAAGAGCTTAGGCCAGTTAGGCTTGTGAGTTGAAACCTTTGCTCTGTTCATTTCGTAGTCCATCAATAGTGCGGTCTGTTGTTGCTCAATGGTAGAATGAAGTAACATTCTTGAGATCTGGAATGAATCTCCCATGGTCACAGGTTGAGTAGTTACGGTTACGTTGCTTATGGTCTAAATGAGTGAGAGGGCTTGGATTTTAGGAATTTATTTGGAAGCTGATGGGTAGATGCAGGTCCGATACAGTTGGAATCCTTAGAGGAACCATGAAAAATTGGGGTGAGTCTCAGCTCGAGGTTATATGTATTCAGGTATGAGTTTGTAATTTGATGGCTTTCTCACATTTACACTGGCATGGCAATCTGGATGATCGAGGGTCATGTGGTTCTGTTGATTTACTTGATCGATAACGATGCTGATTTATCGAGCAAGACCTTGACATCCTAACTTTGACTTCTTTGATTCCGAAGTTGACTCGCCCAATTTTGAACCTCATTCCTCTCGTAGTGTAGTGTTCTGGTGATGAAACCGTTGTTAGGAATTATCAGCATCATTTGGAAAATTACAATTTACGATCTGACTTTTGACATTAGCTCTCACTAAGAGCATTACTTAATTTAGCCATTCTTGCATTCGGCGATAATCATAAGTATTGGTGGTCTGATTTCTGTCTTGTGATGTGGAGACTTCAAGGTAGTCCATTGAATGGCTCACCACGTTTGAAAAAGAATTGTAAATCCTATAGGTAAAACTCGAGATTTCCTATGAATAGCATTTGTTTATACTGCTAGGAAATATTTATTTAAAAATTAGTAACCATTTATTTCCCATGATAGCAGTACATTCATGAGTAAAGTATTAAGCCATGAAACGACTCTGTCCTTTAAAAGAAAATGGGAATAATCTGAGTTTTCATTAAATGTGCAGAAAAATTCTACGTATTTAAATGTTTGACAAATTGCATGAAAATCATTGAATGATTATGTAGGTCCTCATTTTAGGCCGTAGAATGTGGGGAGACAATTTGCAACTAGGTTTTAGTTCAACTCTATTGACTACATTTGAGTATCTTATATGAATGTGCTCAAATTTGCTAAAGATTTAAAATAATCGTAATGTTACTCTCTGTAGTGCTTGTAAATCCATTCAATTTATTTTTAAATTGTTTGTGTGTGTGATGTTTTCTCTAATTAAAGGTCTATAGGTTCAAGATTAGGTAATAGCTCTGACAGTGCATGCAAAACAAATAAAATAAAAATAATGATGAAACAAAACAAATAAAAATAAAGATGAGAACAAAACAAATAAAAATAAAGAAGAATGAAATTACGTCTTAACACTTGTGCATTTATTACGGCACTACTTATAAAATACAAAAAACAAATTCATGAAATAAATTAACTTCAAAAGAATTCATAAGATAAACAAAAATTACAAAAAAAATAAAATAAAATAAAATAACTTGAAAATTAAATTCACAGGAAATTTAAAGAAGAGAGAAAAGAAAAGAAATCTTAACCTCTAAATGCGGTTACTTTTTTTTCACTTTTTTAATAATAAAAAAAATACAAGAAAACAAATAAAAAGAAATTATTCACAAAAATTAATTCTATGAATTAAAATTACTTACCTCCCAAACAGCGAAGCTTAAAAACTTGTTTGTCTAAATTTTAAAAATGTCTTTTCCTTAATGTACTTGAATATTTATTATGTACTAGACTAATGGTGGCAGTGTCGATCCCACGAGGAGGTGGATTTTAATTTGTATTTTAGAACTATTTTTGAATGGGTAATTGAATTTTTGTGGTATGAAGGTGACTTAGATTATTCTAAAATTGGAATTGAAATAGCCGAATAAATTGAAGAGAATTAGTAAATTGGCCTTACTTGGGTATACGGATCCGTATCAAATAAATCATAGAATTAAATAATCATTATTAATACCAATTAAATCATGAGGAATGTGCGCCGTGAGCCACTGTCGATATAGTCTTGTAAGGCTTACATAAGTGCCAAAAAATGTATAACCTTGCTTGTACTAGAGAAATTGACAAGCGGTACCGGTGCGCAAGGTGTATTATTTGTCGGCCGAGAAATCCGCTTGTCCTAGCTAGAGGAAGAGAAAATAAATTTCACAAAATAAAACAATGACACATGTTGAAGACTTCACCTTCAACCCAGAGAACAGAAGGAAGTGAAAACCTTTCATGTAGGTGAACTAGGAAGCGAAAATAGAATTTATTAAACTGAAGAAAATACAAGATGGAGAGAAATTCTGACGAGTCCAAAAATGGATTGAAGATATCAAATTAGAAGGCGCTTTTTATAGATACATAAGAATGCGTCATAGCCGCCAGTTAAGCAGTTTGGGCGCTCGAGATTGTACGTCATCGATCGGCAGTCGTGGTTTGACCCGAGTAACGATACCAGTTTGGCCGACTTTGAACAATGCCTTAGTTTGACCGGGTGAGCATTAACAGTTTGGTTGGCTTAATAATCATGTGATACATGTACGTCTGCGAATTTCGTCCGATATCTTTGCCCGTCACCATAAGCGATGCCTTAAAATTTTAGTCCGAGATAAACGACACCTCCTTCGATCAATGCCGCGTCATCCGGTCAATACCCACGTCGCCGATCCGTCTATGTAAACGATGCACCGCGAAACGTGCGTAAAGCGATACGCGTACATGTAAGGTATACCGTATATAGCAAGCAGTACCATTTTCTTTTATGTACTCCTCTAAGGTTTTCGGCGAATCTAGGTTAATGATGATGTCCGTTTTTATTGTAATCTCTTCCTTTAATGCAGGAAATGGTGTAATACCCCTAAAATACATAAAATACTTAATTAAAATCAAACACATAATTAAATTGCAAGAAACTTAATACGCAAAGTAAGAGAGTTGTTAGTAAGACTTGAAATGTAAAATGATGATTTTCTCCTTTATAAATATACATTTTCTAACACTCAACACACCCCTGGCAGAACTTTATTCTTTGAGTACCTATGTAGATGAAGCGAAAATAAAATTCAAATTCAAATTCAAAATGATTTTTATTTTATTTTATTTAGAAGACGCTCGTGTTTATTCAATCAGTTAATGATAATGTCAAAATAAAAGTATAAGCGATATCTAGGTCTTAAAAGAAACATAAAAAATAGCGTCTCTTTGCCAGAATATTTGAGTAGACTTTGTTATAACTACTTTCAAGAATGACATGTGCATGCATCTCGGCTGGAAATGTGTTGCTCTCACAAAAGAAATTAAATGATAAAAATAGTCACTCCATTAGATGATAATTAAGAGAGAAAATGTCAGTGATATTCATTACTCTCATGATAACAAATAAATATCATACGAACTTAAATAATATGATGAAGTCAAACAAAAATGCTAGTCAGCCCAATTTATTTATCTTTTTTTATTATACGTATTCATCTTAGTGTCCTCTTAACCTACTTGGCTTATAGTTCCACCAAAATCAGAAGAACTTATTAGGACGTAACGTAGAGGCTGAGGCATGGCTAACAAAAGAGGAAATATAAGGAAACAAGTATATTTGAGAAAAATCACAGAATTTTTGGAAGTTCTGAGGAGTGGATTCCTTTATTATTTTTATTTTATTCTTTTGAAACAAACTCTTGTTTTTTTTTTTTTTTTAGCATAACCAAGCTTGAGCAAAATAATTGTTACATTTTCTCAAACATAAATAGGTGATGGAACATAAGATATCGGATATCTTAAATCGAGTGAGTCCAAGATGATAAGTTGACAAAGAAAAAAGTTTTTTTTTTTTTTTTTAAAAGGCTCAAAATGGTTAACTATGGATGTTAATAAAGAGGATGATGAAAGGCTGTGGATGAAGTAGCGCTGCTTGTCTTACTAGAAACTCTAAATAATCATCCATATCTAATTAGATACGGCCTCCCCAATGCTCTAACATACACATTTTTCTTTTTTTCTTTTTTTTCTTTTTTTTTTCACAATTTTTAAAAGTTAGCGAAAAGAAATCTAGAGATCGTGTATAAAATAATAAGCTATGTTGTATAGAATGGGCGAATTCTTTAAAAGAAAAATGATGACTCAAAACTTTCTTGGCACTTATTTATGGCATGTTCATTCCTTATTATTTCATGTTATACAAACGTGTGTGTAAATGTAAGCATGCAGCATGTGCTCATAGGACCAAAGATAATACAAATACAAGAATTGAAGTGTTAGTATCATCAAGATATTAAAACAAATCCCACAAAAAATTTTTTTTTTTTTTAAACAACATTCTACTGACTATTCTAGCAAGGGAAGAATATGCATGCGAAATGTGAAAATGATGTAGAAAAGCCAATTAGAAAAGTTACTTAAAATGATAGAAAAAAGAAAATGATTTTTTTTTTTTTTTGAAGATGCGTTTCTAGAGGCACTACCTCCATATTGACCATCTTGACTCAAAGTTGGAGGAAAATGTATATTTATAGGAAAATAAAAGAAAGAAGAAAAATGAACATCAAAACTTAATAAAGAAAAAGAAATTTTATTTTATTTTTATTATTATTTTTTTTATTCTTTCAAACAATGAAGATCTCGTTTCACAAATGATGCAGCTCCATATTCAGCCATCTTGACTACAAAGGTGTAGCGATTGAGTTTCCTACAACAAAAAAATTAGTAAAAACTTAACCAAAGATTTCACATTTAATACGACTATTCACTCACGTAGGAAGCAGAAACATTGTCATGATGTTTTAAAGGAAAGAAGTGATAGAGTTTGAAAGCATCCAACAGGTGGTGCAACCTGAATGTTTATGATGAAGAGTTAAATCTAATTTGCACTATACACTCACATTTACCATCATTATTTGGATACTCATGTGGTCAGGGGTTTGGGTACAGTCTATAAGCTTATGTATATCAAGTAGCTCATTAGCGGTGTGAGCACAAATAAAGTTTTTACCATGGGAAGGAATAAAAATGATTTTATTGCATGGTTAAGAAATGCGTAAAGCCGTGTAAAAGTTATTGACATTTACTTTCATGGAGTGAGTTTAGTGGATGTGCGAGATGGGCCCGAATGCTAGTGTGATGATAAGTGCCTACTGATGTTGCAAAATCTCGCGGAAGAAAATAAGCATCAGCGTGATTAAGCATTTCGGTTATTCTTTTCTTGCATACAGGGACGACTAACTCTTCTCAGTTGATAGGTGGGCGAACTGTAGAATGGTTTAGAACTCTTGGGATGATGCCTAATACTTGACTTCCACAGAAGTAAAAGGCGCCCGGGGCCATTTGCAGTAACCCTCCGGTTACCTCCCTCCATGCCAAGTGTAATTTTCTGTTTCTTTGTGCTTCGGCCAGAATGGTGAAGTGCCTCGGCCCAGACTCTTTATGTTTGCATTGCAGTAAATCTGAAGCATGAATGTTCTTGAATTGTATTATTTAGGTGGCATTTGCCATTGCGATATACAAAAACAATTTGTGAAGTGCTTGACAAAAGATATCATTTAAGAGTCTTGGTGATAGTGGTCATGATTGTGTATGAGGTAATATGTAGGTGTCAAAGAGCGCGTAAAGCACGTGGCTCGCAAGTCAAAGCATTAAAAGGAAAAAAACAACGAGTAATAAAATTATTAAAACAAATAATCTGCAATGATAGAAATGACTGTTAAATAAAATAATAATAAAGTAAAAAGGGATATTTACGTAGTTTGCGAAAGCGTAGCTCGCACTCTTCTCTGTTTCACGTCCGAAGCTTTGGCTTGAAACGCCCTCTGTAGGTCGAGATGAGCTTCACCATCCGATTTTCTTATAAAGCGCTGCATGAGGTATTTATAATCCCAATTCGAGACTATATCGTGCATACTCTTCTTGGAATAATAGCTATAAGCGGAGAGAGAATGCGCTCCTTGCACACATATCCAGGATGCGTTTCAAGAGACGAAGAATATCATCTGACTCCTTATTCAAGCCATCCATAATGAATTGAATCTTATCTTTGTTATCGAGACACCATTCCCTAAAAGAACATGGGTTCCATCGCAACTCCATTGGCACATATGACAAGCATGAAAGTGCCGAGCTAAATCGTTTTCTTGCCTGTTCCTTTACCTGACGAGGCATGTATGCAATAAGTGCAGAGTAACTCACTGCCGAGTCGTACTTTAGCCTCCCGGTGCTGCTTGAGATGTCGAGCGAGTATGTTATTCCCTCATGAGTAATCGCGTGCGTTCGGACTGGGCACAGCCGCACTCAAAAATTAGCGCCGAAGAGGTCGGGCGGCAAAACCCCAGCGGAAAAATGGCAACGGGTGAGGCTATAGCGGTAGGGGCGTGGGTGAGATTCGTCACATCCAGGACTGAGGAATGGCCCGGGGCTGCGGGGCGGCCTCCGTGTGCCAAAAAATAGTTCGCGCATAGCAGCGCTTGCGAAGTGGTGCCGAAGGTGAGGTGCCAAAACCCCAGCGGAAAAATAAATATTGCAAAAGCAGTGGGCTATAGCACTTGTATGGTGGTCGTGGCGGATTAAATCCAGCGGACTCCGGAATGGCAGACTTTGCATCGGCATCCGTGTGCCAAAAATAGTACGTGTACAGCGCGTCAAAAGTGGCGCTTGAAGTCGGTTGCAAAAAAACCCCGGTGGAAAATGACCAACGGGTGGGTTATAGCCTTTAATTAAGAGGCTTGGGGCGAGATGCGTCCAGCCGGACTTAGGCAGAGGCAGGAACTTTGCGATGCCCTCCGTGTGCCAAAAATAGGCCGCGAGGCACAGCCGCGCAAAATAAGCTCTTGAAAGTCGCGTGCTTGGCAACATTTGTGGAAAATGGCAGCAGATGGAGCTATAGCCGCAAGAGTGGGGCCGGCAAGGGTCAAATCCGCGGACCAGATAGAGGCGAGACTTTCACCGAGGCCCCTCCGATATTGCCAAAAAAATAGACCATGAGCTTTGTACGGCCAAAAATAAGTGCCCGAAGAGTGAAGCTGCCATATTGAGAAAAATGGCAAGCAGGTGGGTCATTTTATAGCCTTTGGGTGGGCTGCGCGGGGTGTCACGCGGACTGGAGTGGCCGAAGTTTCCGGGCGGCAGCCTCCATTTCACGAAAAAATTGGCGCAGGCAGGCGCGACCAAAAATTAGCACCCGAGTGAGTGCAAAACCCAGCGTGGCGGAAAAATGGCGAAGCGTGAGGCTAAACAGTGGGGCGTAGGCGAGATCGTCCGCCGGACTGGAGCCTCCCGAGACTTTGCAGGCGCCTCCGTGTGTGCCAAAAATAGGCCCGCAGGCACAGCCGCCTTGCCTAAAAAGTGGCGCCCGAGGTCAGGGTGCCACGAAACCAATGGAAAAATGGGCTAACGTGAGACTATAGACTTGGTGGGGCGTGGCGGCGTCGCAGAATCATAATAGCCGGAAGTTTCCGGGGCGACTCCATTTACAAAAATTAGCCACAGGCAGGCGCGACCAAAAATTAGCACCCGAAGGTCAGGCGTGGCTTAAAGTGAGGCTGTGGCAAGGTGGAGGCTATAGCCTTGGTGGGCGATAGGTGAGATTAAATCGTGGAATTTCGGAGAATGGCTTGCAAGAGACTTTGCCGGGAAACTCCGTGTGCTGCAAAAATGGTTGCGCATGGCGCGCGAGTGGTGCCCGAAGGTCAGGTGCCAAAAACCCCCAAGCGGAAAAATAGCCATGAAGTGGTTGCCTGCTTGCCCGGGTAAGTGCGCGATCGTGAGATTAAATCCGCCGGACCGGAATAGCCGAAGACTTTACATGCGGCATCGTGTGCCAAAAATAGGCCGCAGGTACAGCAGCGTCAAAAAAGTGGCGCCCGAAGGTGGTACAAAACAGCAATGGAAAAATGGCGAGCGTGGGGGCTATAGGCTTGAGTGGGGCGTGGGCGAGTTGCGTCCCTCCGGACTCGGAATTTCCAGAGACTTCACGGGCGGCCTCCGTGTGCAAAAATAAGCGTAGACACCCGCTTAGCACAAAAATTACTCGCCCTTGAAAAAGGTCGGGTGCCAAAACTTGATGGAAAAATGGCCAAAAGCGGGTGGGCTATAGCCTTGGTGGGGGTGGGCGAGACCGTCCTCCGGACTCGAGAATGGGCGAGACTTTGCGAGGCTGACCTCCGTGTGTAAAAATTGGCCACAGGCAGAGCCGCGACAAAAATTTCTGCGACGAACCGAGGTCAGGTGAAATTTTCACCCAGTGGAAAATGGCCCAAAAAGCGGGTTAATTTTACCTGGCACTTGGTGAGGGGCATGGGCGAAGTCCGTCCTCCGGAATCGAGAATGGCCGAGGAGTTTCAGGGCAGCCTCCATTTACGAAAAATTGGCCCGCAGGCAGAGCGCGACCAAAAATTAGCACCCGAAGGTCAGGTGCCAAAACCCAAGCGGAAAAATGGCAACGTAGAATATCGGCTTGGTGGGCGTGGCAGGGTCGTCAGGACTCAGAATTTCGAGACTTCACGGAAAAGGCCTCCGTGTACCAAAAATAGGCCATGGGCACAGCCACGAACAAAAAGTAGCGCGCCCGAAAGTCGGGGTGTCAAAACCCCAGCGGAAAAATGGCAAAAAAGCATGAGTGTGCTATAGCCTTCCCGAGTGGGGGCGTGGCGGAGCGAAGTCAATCGCGGACTCAGAATAGCCCGGGAAATTTGCGGGCGGACTACGTGTGCCAAAATAGGCCACAGGCAGAGCCGCGCCCAAAATTGGTGCCGAAGGTCAGTGCCAAAACCCCAATGGAAAAATGGCCAACTTGGTGAAGCGAGTGGTATAGCCCTTTGGTAGAGGTCAGTGGCGAGAATCGTCGCGGACTCGGAGATAGCCGAGACTTTGCATGCGGCATCCGTGTGCAAAAATAAACCCGCAGGTACAGCAGCGTCAAATTAAGCGCCAGTCGGTGCCAAAACCCACTTGCGGAAAAATGGCCCGCACGTAAATTTATAGACTTGGTGGGCGTGGGGCGAGTTCGTCCCTCCAGACTCGGAATTTCAGACTTTACAGGCGACCTCGTGTGCCAAAAATAGGCGTGGCACAGCCTGTGCGCACAAAAATTACTCGCCCGAAAGGTCGGTGCAAAAAACAGTGGAAAAATGGCAGCCGCGGGTGGGCATTTATAGCCTTGAGTGGGAGAGTGGGCGAGATTCGTCCTCGGACTCGGAGAATGGGCCGAGACTTTGCGGGCGGCCTCCGTGTGCCAAAAATTGGCCACCGAGGCAGAGCCGCGACAAAAATTTGCGACCCGAAGGTCAGAGTCTCAAACAGACGGAAAAATGGCCAAAAGCGGGTGGGCTATAGCCTTGGTGGGGGGGCATGGCGAAAGTCCGTCCTCAGGAATGAGAATGGCCCGAGTTTCAGGGCAGCCTCCATTCACGAAAAATTGTGGCTTCCCACAGGCAGAGCCGCGACCAAAAATTAGCACGCAGTCAGGAGGTGCCAAAACCCCACTGAGCGGAAAAATGGCCAAAAGCGTGAGGGCTATGGAGCAGGTGGGGCGTGAGGCGAGGTTCGTAAATCGCCGGACTCGGGCGAAATTTCCGAGACTTTCTGGGCGGCCTCAAATTGTACTAAAAAATAGGCCATAGGCACAGCCACGAACAAAAGTAGCACCCGAAGGTCGGGGTGTCAAAACCCCAAGCGGAAAAATGGCCAGCAGGAGTGTGCTATAGCCTTGGTGGGCGTGAGGCGAGTTCGTCCCAGCCGGACTCGGAATGGCCAGGAGAATTTGCAGGCGGACTCCAGTAATACCAAAAATAGGCCACAGGCAGAGCAGCGCCAAAATTGCGCCTTGAAGAGTCGAGTGCCAAAGCTCCCCAGCGGAAAAATGGCAAAAGCGGGTGGGCTATACCGCAGGTGGGTGGCGTGGGGCGGGGAAGTTCGTCCGCGGACTCAGAATAGCCCAAGAATTTTGGGTAGCCTCAGTGTGCGAAAAATAGGCCACGGGCACAGCCGCACTCAAAAATTAGCGCCGAAGGTCGGAGTGCAAAAACCCCCTAGCGGAAAAATGGCTTAAAAATTGGTGGGCTATAAGCTTTGGGAGTGGGGGCGTGGGGCGAGATTAAGTCCTCCGGACTCGGGAATGGCCCGAGACTGCGCGGGGCGGCCTCCGTGAGCCAAAAATTCGTCCCAGCCCCAGCATGCCCGCGCAAAAAAGTAGCGCCCGATGGTCGGGGTGCCAAAACCCCCCAGCTGAAAAATGGCCATAAGGCGGGTGGGCTATAGCCTTGGTCGGGGCCGTGGTCGACGGACGTCCGAAGGACTCGGAATGGGCAGCGACTTTGCGGGCGGCGTCCGTGTGCCAAAAATAGGCCACGGACACAGCCGCGCCCAACCCAAAATGGCGCCGAAGAGTCGGGGTGCAAAAGCCCCGGAAAAATGGCCCTTTAGCGCGTGGGCCTGCCTGCTTTATAGAGGCGTGGCCGAGGGTGATTGCGATCCTCGGAATCAGAATGGCCGAGACTGCGGGGCGGCCTCCGTGTGCCAAAAAATTAGCCCCAGGCACAGCCTTAAAAATTAGCGCCCGATGGTCAGGTGCCACAAACCCCAGCTTGTGGAAAAATGGCGAAAAGCAGAGTGTGCCTATAGCCTTGGTGGGCGTGAGGCGAGATTCGTCAGCCCGGACTCGGGAATAGCCGGGAATTTGCGGGGCGGACTCCGTGTGTGCCAAAAATAGGCCACAGGCACAAATAGCATGAAATTAGCGCCGAAGAGTCGGGTGCAAAACACTAGCGGAAAAATGGCGGCAGAGTGGGGCTAAAGCCTTGGTGGGGGGAGTGGGCGGAGCAAATCCGCCGGACTCGGAATGGCCGAGACTTTGCGGGCGGCCTCACGTTTACCAAAAATAGAGACGCTGGGTAGGCAGACGCGCCAGAAAGTAACTCCGAAGGTCGGGAGTGCAAAACCCCGAAAGCGGAAAAATGGCCCAAAAGCGGGTGAGGCTATGCCTCGGTGGGTGGCGTGGGCGAAGTTCGTCCGCGGACTCGGAACCTTAAGAGCCCAAGAATTTTAGGTGGCCTCCAGAGTGTCGAAAAATATGCCATGGAGCACAGCCGCACTCAAAAGTCGCGCCAGAGAAGGTCGGGGTGCAAAGCCCCTAACCTGTGGAAAAATGGCAAATGGGTGGGCTATAGCCTAGGTGGGGCGTAGGCGAGATTCGAGATTAAATCCTCCCGGACTCAGAATGGCCCTTGGGGCTTTGCGGGCGGCCTCCGTGTGCCAAAATTGGTCAGCGCATGCGGCTTGGCGCCAAAAAATTAGCGCCGATGGTGGGGGTGCCAAAAGCCCCAGCGGAAAAATGGCCCAGCAGTGGGCTATAGCCTTGGTGGGGCGTGGGCGAAGATCGTCCTCGGATCAGAATGGCCCGAGACTTTGCGGGCGGCCTCCATTGTGCCAAAAAAATTGGCCACAGGCTGTGGCAGCAAAAGTAGCGCCCGATGAGCCGGTCGGTGCCAAAAACCCCAATGGAAAAATGGCCAAAAGCGAGTAGAAATTTATAGCCTTGGTGGCGGCGTGGCGAAAGAATCGTCCGCGGACTTGGAATAGCTGAGACTTTGCAAGCGGCCTCGTGTGTCAAAAATAGGCCACGGACACAGCCAGAGCCCAAAAAGTGAGCGCGAGAAAGGTCGGGGTGCCGGCTTGTGTGGAAAAATGGCAAGCGGGTGGGCTATAGCCTTGAGTGGGGGGGCGTGGGGATAAGATCGTCAGCGGACTCGGAATGGCCTGAAGGAACTTTGCGGGCTTGAAGACTCCGTGTGCAAAAAATAGGCCGCAGGCACAGCTGTGCCCTTAAAATTAGCGCCGAAGGTCGGGGTGCCAAAACCCACCAAGCGGAAAAATGACGAAAAAAGCAGGGTGGGCTATAGCCTTGGTGGGGCGTGGCGAGAGTTCGATCCTCAGAATAAGGAATATCCGAGACTTTGCGGGCGGCCTCCGTAATGTGCAAAATTAGCCACAGGCTGGCAGCAAAACCTAATTAGATGGTCAGTGAAGTGCCAAAAGTGGAAAAATGGCAAAAAGACATGGGAATTGGGCTATAGCGTTGGTAGGCGTGGCGAACTTAAATCCGATCCCGGACACCGGGTACTACCGAGACTTGCGAGGCGGCCTCCGTTTGCTTAAAAAATAGGCCACGCTGGCAAGCCGCCCCCAAAAATTAAGCGCCCCAAGGTCAGGTACCAAAACCCCCAATGGAAAAATGGCGAGACGGTTAGGCTATAGCCTTGGTAGCAGGCGTGGGGCGAAGATTCGTGCCGAGTCTCGGAATGGCCGAGACTGCGGGGCGGCCTCCGTGTGAAAATGTCAAAAATAGGCCGCAGGCACATGGCCGAGCCAAAAATTAGAGCCAGTCAGGGTGCAAAACCCCCACTGCGGAAAAATGGCTAAAAGCGGGTGGGCTATACCTTTGGTGGAGTGGCGTGGGGCGAGTTCGTCCGCCGGACTCGGAGATGGCCCAGAATTTTGGGTGGCCTCGTGTGCGAAAATAGGCCCACAGGCACAGCCGCACTCAAAAGTAGCGCCGAAGGTGGTGCAAAAACCCTAAGCGGAAAAATGAGCCAAAAAATGGTGGGCTATAGCCTGGAGTGGGGGCGTGGCGAGATTCGTCCTCCCGGACTCAGAGAATGGCGAGACTGCGGGCGGCCTCCGTGTGCCAATTGGTCCAGCATAGCGCGCCTTAAAAAATTGCGCCGATGGTCAGGGTGCAAAACCCCAAGCGGAAAAATAGCCAAGCGGGTGGGCTATAGCCTTGAGTGGGCGTGGGCGAGTCGTCTCCGGACTGGGATGAGCCGAGACTTTCTGCGGCGCGTCAAGTGTGCCATTATTATAAAAATAGGCCACGGACACAGCGCGCCCAAAAGTCGCGCCCGAAGGTCGGTGCCAAGCTTAAGCGGAAAAATGGCAAAAGCGGGTGGGCTATAGCCTTGGTAGGGGCGTGGCGAAAGTTCGTCCTCCGGAATCAGAATGGCCCGAGACTTTGCGGCTGACCTCCGTGTGCCAAAATTGGCTCTGGGCAGAGCATGACAAAAATGCTTTACCCGAAGTTCGGGAAGTGCCAAAACCTAGCAGAAAAATGGCCCAAAAAAGCGTGAGGGCTATAGACTTGGTAGGGGCGTGGGGCGAGATTCGTCCGCGGACTGGAATGGCCGAACTTTGGTCGGCATCCTTGTACCAAAAATAGGCCACGGGCACAGCCACGAACAAAAATTAGCGCCCGAAGGTGGGGTGTCAAAACCCCAGCGGAAAAATGGCGAAAGCGAGTGTGCTATAGCCACAGTGGGCGTGGCGAGATTCGTCCGCGGACTTAGTTTCGGAATAGCCCGGGTGCGGAGCAGACTCCGTGTGCCAAAAATAGGCCCGCAGTACAAACCAGCGCCCAAGTAAAGCGCCCAGTCGGGGTGCCAAAACCCACGAGCGGAAAAATGGCGAAAAGCAGTGGGCTAAAGCCTTGAGTGGGGAGTGGCGGCGAACCGTCCGCGGACGCCGGAATAGCGAACTTTGCGGGGCGGCCTCCGTTTGCCAAAAATAGAGGGGCAGAACCGCGCCCAAAGTAACGCCGAAGGTCAGTGCCAAAACCAGCATAAAAAATGGCAAAAAAGCAGTGGGCTATAGCCTTAGTGGGAGGCGTTAGCGAGATTAAATCCCGAGACTCGGAATAGCCGAGACTTCTACGGGCGGCCTCGGTGTCTGAAAATAGGCCACCCAGGCACATGCACCCAAATTAACAACCAAAGGTCGAGTGCCAAAACCCCAGCGGAAAAATGGCCAAAATGGGTGGGCTATAGCCTTGGTGGGGCGTGGGGGGAGTTCGTCCTCCGGAATCAGAAGGGCCCGAGACTTTGCGGGCGACCTCCGTTGCCAAAAATTTACAGGCACAGGCTGTACGCCAAAAATTAGCGCCCGAAGGTGGTGCTCAAAACCCACCAGCGGAAAAATGGCAGCGAGTGGGCTAAAGCGCCGAGGTGGGGGAGTGGGGGAACCGTCGCCGGACTGGAATAGCCCGAGACTGCGGGCGGCCTCCGTTTGCCAAAAATAGGAACAGGCAGAGCCGCGCCCAAGTGCGCCTTGAAGGTCGGGGTGCCCAAACCCACCAGCGGAAAAATGGCCTGAAAAAGCAGGTGGGCATAGCGCTTAGTAGGCGTGGGCGAACCCGTCTGCGGACTCGGGGTGCCGAGGACTTTGCAGGCGGCCTCACGTTTATTAAAAATAGGCCACGGGCACAGCCGCCCCAAAAATTAGCGCCCCAAGTGTACCAAACCCTAGCGGAAAAATGGCGAGCGGGTGGGTTTATAGCCTTGCACTTGGTAGTGGCGTGGGGCGAGTTCGTGCCGGACTCGGAATGGCCGAGACTGCGGTCGGCCTCCGTGTGTCAAAAATAGGCCACAGGCACAGCCTGTAAGCCAAAATTAGTACCCGGCGGTCAAGGGTGCCCAAAACCCCCAGTGAAAAATGGCCCAGCAGTGGTGGCTTGCAGTGGGGCGTGGGCGAACATCGTCCGCGGACTCGGAATAGCCCGAGACTGCGGGCGGCCTTCGTTTGCCAAAAATAGGCCACACTGGCACAGCCGCGCCCAAAAGTAGCGCCTGAAGGTCGGTGCCAAAACCCCCAGTGAAGCGGCCAAAAGCAGAGTGGGCTATAGCCTTGACCCCGAGTAGGGCGTGGCGAACTTCGTCCGCCGGACTCAGGAATAGCCCGAGACTTTGGGCGGCCTCCGTGAAAAAATGAGCCACGGCCTCACCGCGCCAAAAATTAGCGCCCGAAGGTCGGGATGCCAAAATCTCCGAGGCGGAAAAATGGCAGCGGGTGGGCTATAGCCTTGGTGAGGCGTGGGCGAGATTCGTCCAGCCGGACTCGGGAATAGCCCCGAGACTTTGCGGGCGGCCTCCGTGTGTGCCAAAAAGCCGACCATGGTCACAGCCGCACCCAAAAATTAGCAACTTGAAGGTCAGGGTGCCAAAACCCCCAGCGTGGAAAAATGGCAGCAAAAGCGGGTGGGACTATAGCCTTGGTGGGGGCGTGGGCGAGAGTTCGTCTCGAGGAATCAGAATGGCAGGAACCGAGACTTCGGGGCGGCCTCCGTGAGAGAAAAATTGGCCCACGGGAGAGCGCGCCCAAAATTAGCGACCGAAGGTCAGGGTGTCAATACCCCAGCGGAAAAATGGCCAAAAAACAGCTGAGGGCTATAGCACTTGGTGAGGCGTGGGCGAGATTAAATCGTCGCCGGACTGGGAAAATGGCCCGAGACTGCGAAGGCGGCCTCCGTGTGCAAAAAATAGGCCCGCAGTCATAGCGCACAAAAGTAGCAACCCGAAGGTCAGGGTGCCAAAACCCCCGGAAAAATAGCCAAAAGCAGGTGGGCTATAGGCTTGGTGGGGGCGTGGGGCGTGAGTTCGTCTCGGGAATCGGAGAATGGCCGAGACTGCGGGCGGCCTCCGTGAGCGAAAAATTAGCCCGGGCAGAGCGCCCAAAAATTAGCGACGAAGGTATTGCCAATACCCCCTGCGGAAAAATGGCGAAAACATGGGGTACTATAGCCTTGAAGTGAGGCGTGGGCGAAGTTCGTCCGCCCCGGATTGGAATAGCCGAGACTTTGCGGGCGGCCTCCGTGTGCCAAAAAATAGCCACGGGCACAGCCGCACACCCAAAATTAGCAACCAAAGGTCAAGGTGCCAAACTACCCCCCAGCGGAAAAATGGCGAAAAATGGGTGGGCTATAGCAGCCTTGGTGGGCGTGGCGTAGATTGTCCTCCGGAATCGAGAATGGCCGAGACTGCGGGAGGCGACCCCGTTTGCAAAAATTGGCTACAGGCACAGCGCAAAAATTAGCGCCGAAGGTCGGGTGTCAAAACCCACCAGCGGAAAAATGAAGTAGAAAAGCAGGTGGGCTAAAGCGCTTGAGTGGAGGTGGCGAACTTCGTCGCCGGACTCGGAATATTGCGAGACTTTGCGGCGGCCTCCGTTTACAAATAGAGCACGGGCAGAGCTGCGCCCAAAGTGCGCCGAAGGTCGGGGTGCAAAACCCACCAGCGGAAAAATGGCTAGAAAAAGCGGGTGGGCTATAGCCTTGAAGTAGAGTGCGGCGAACCGTGCTGCCGGACTGGAATTGCAGAGACTTTGCAGGCGGCCTCCGTTTACCAAAAATAGAGACACAGGCACAGCCGCCCCAAAAATTAGCGCCCCAAGTCGGGGGTACCAAAACCAGCGGAAAAATGGCGGAAAAGCGGGTGGGTCACATAGCATGAAGTAGGGCGTGGCGAGATTAAATCGCGGACTCGGAATGGCCCGAGACTTTGCGGGCGGCCTCCGTGTGTCAAAAAATAGGCCACAGGCACAGCCAAGCAAAATTAGTGCCGAAGGTCAGGGTGCCAAAACCCCAGTGAAAAATGGCGAAAAAAGCATGTAAGTGAAATTTGAAGCCTTGAGTGGGGCGTGGGGCGAACATCGTCCGCCGGACTCGGAATAGAGACTGCGGGCGGCACCTTCGTTGCCAAAAATAGGCCACAGGCACACCTGCGCCCAAAATTAGCGCCCGAGGTCGGGGTGCCAAGCCACGGAAAAGGCCAGCAGTGGGCTATAGCCTTGGTAGGGCGTGGCGAACCGTCCGCGGACTCGGAATAGCCCCGAGACTTTAGGCGGCCTCGTGAGCAAAAAAATAGGCCAGGCTCAGCCGCAAAAATTAGCGCCCGAAAGGTCGGGATGCCAAATCTCCCGAGCGGAAAAATGGCCAAAAAAGCGGGTGGGCTATAGCCTTGGTGAGGAGCTTGGCGAGAGTTAAGTCCGCCGGACTCGGAGATAGCCCGAGACTTTGCAGGCTGACCTCCGTGTGCCAAAAATAGGCCCAGTCAGCCGCACCCAAAAATTAGCAACCGAAGAGTCGGGGTGCCAAAACCCCCAAGCGGAAAAATGGCCAGCAGGTGAGCTATAGCCTTGGTGGGGCGTGGCGAGACCGTCCTCGGGAATCAGAATGGCCGAGACTGCGGGCGGCCTCCGTGAGCGAAAAAAATTGGCCACGGGCAGGCGCGCCAAAGTGGCGACCCGAAGGTCAGGGTATACCCCAAGCGGAAAAATGGCCAAAAACATGGAGGATATAGCCAGTGAGGCGTGGGCGAGATTCGTCCGCCGGACTCGGAAATGGCCGAGACTGCGGGGCGGCCTCCGTGTGCAAAAATAGAGCCAGTCATGGCCACAAAAATTAGCAACCGAAGGTCAGGTGCAAAACCCCCAGCGGAAAAATGGCCATGGTGGGCTATAGCCTTGGTGGGCGTGGCGTAGTTCGTCCTCGGGAATCAGAATGGCCCGAGACTGCGGGCGGCCTCCGTGTGAAAAATTAGCCACGGGCAGAGGCGCGCCCAAAATTAGCGACCGAAGGTCAAGGGTGCCAATACCCCCTGCGGAAAAATGGCCAAAAACATGAGGGCTATAAAGCAGTGAGGCGTGGCGAGATTCGTCCGCCGGATTGAATAGCCCGAGACTTTGCGGGCGGCCTCCGTGTGCAAAAATAGGCCACGGTCACAGCCGCACCCAAAATTAGCCCAAGGTCAGGGTGCCAAAACCCCAGCGGAAAAATGGCCAAAAGCGGGTGGGCTATAGCCTTGGTGGGGGCGTGGGCTAAGTTCGTCCTCCGGACTCGAATGGCCGAAACTTTGCGGGCGGCCTCCTTTGCCAAAAATAGGGCACGAGGCAGAGCCGCGCCCAAAAGTGCGCCCGAAGGTCGGGGTGCAAAACCCCAAGCGAAAAAATGGCCAAAAAAGAGTGGGCTATAGCCTTGGTGGGTGGCGTGGGCGAGATTCGTCCGCCGGACTCGGAATAGCCCGAGACTGCGGGCGGCCTCCGTGTGCAAAAATAGGCCACAGGCACAGCCTCACAAAGAAATTTGCGCCCTGAAGGTCAGGGTGCCAAAACCCACCAGCGGAAAAATGCCCAGCGGGTGGGCTATAGCCTTGGTAGAGGCGTGGAAGAGTTCGTCCGCGGACTCGGAATGAGTCCGAGACTTTGCGGATGGCCTCCGTGTGCCAAAAATAGGTCACGGTGACAGCCTCACTCAGAAATTAGTGCCCGAAGGTCGGGTGCCAAAAACCCCAGCGAAAAATGGCCATGGTGGGCTATAGCCTTGGTGGGGGCGTGGAGGCTAAGTTCGTCCTCCGGACTCGAGAATGGCCCGAGAGCTGACCTCCGTGTGCCAAAAATAAGACACAGTCGCCGCTTAAAAGTGCGCGCCGAAGGTGGTGCCAAAACCCCCAAGCGGATAAATGGCCAAAAGCGAGTGGGCTATAGCCTTGAGTGGGCGTGGCGAGATTCGTCGCGGACTCGGAATAGCCCGAGACTTTGCGGGCGGCCTCGATGTGAAAACAATAGGCCACAGGCACAGCCGTACCCAAAATTAGCAACCGAATGTCGGGGTGCCAAACCCCAATGGAAAAATGCCCAAGCGGATGGGCTATAGCCTTGAGTGGGGCGTGGCGAGATTCGTCTCGGGAATCAGAATGGCCCGAGACTTTGCAGGCGGCCTCGGTGAGCCAAAATTGGCCAAGGCAGAGCCAGCGCTAAAAATTGCGCCTTGAAGGTCGGGGTGCCAAACCCACCAGCGGAAAAATGGCGAAAAGCGAGTGGGCTAAAGCCTTGAGTGGGGAGTGGCGAACTTCATCCGCCGGACTCGGAATGGCCTGAGACTTTGCGGGCGGCCTCCGTTTGCCAAAAATAGGCCACAGGCACAGCGCCCAAAAATTAGCGCCCGAAGGTCGGGGTGCCAAAACCCCAGCTGAAAAATGGCCAAAAGCAGGTGGGCTGAAGCCTTGGTGGGGCGTGGCGAACATCGTCCGCGGACTCGGAGAATAGCTTAGAGACTTTGCGGGGCGGAGCCGTTTGCAAAAAATAGGCCACGGGCACAGCCAAGCCCAAAAATTAGTGCCGAAGGTCAGGGTGCAAAACCCCAGCTGAAAAATGGCCAAAAAGCAGAGTGGCTGAAGCCTTGAGTGGGGCGTGGGCACATCGTCCGCCCGGACTCGGAATGGCCCGAGACTGCGGGCGGCCTTCGTTTGCCAAAAATAGGCCACTTGCTTTGCTTGGCCAAAAATTAGCGCCGAAGTCGGGTGCCAAAACCCCAGCGGCAAAAAAGCAGTGGGCTATAGACTTGGTGGGGCGTGGGCGAGATCGTCCACCGGACCGGAGAATAGCCGAGACTTTGCGGGTGGCCTCCGTACCAAAAATAGGACACAGCCGTGCTCAGAAATTTACACCGAAGGTCGGGGTGCCAAAACCCTGTGGAAAAATGGCCAAAAAGCGGGTGGGCTATAGCCTTGGTGGGGCGTGGCGAGAGTTCGTCCGCCGGACTGGAATGGTCGAGACTGCGGGTGGCCTCCGTGTGCCAAATATAGGCCACAGCCACAGCCGCACTCAGAAATTAGCGCCCGAAGGTCGGGGTGCCAAAACCCTCAGCGGAAAATGGCCAAAAGCGGGTGGGCTATAGCCTTGGTAGGCGTGGGCTAAGTTCGTCCTCCGGACTCAGGCGGCCCGAGACTTTGCGGGCGGCCTCCTTGTGCCAAAAATAGGCACGGCCAGAGCGCCCAAAAAAAGTGTGCCGAAGGTCGAGGTGCCAAAACCCCAAAGCGGAAAAATGGCCAAAAGCAGGTAGGCTATAGCCTTGGTGGGCGTGGCGAGTTCGTCCGCGGACTCGGAATGGCCTGAGACTTTTTGGGGGCCTCCGTGTGCCAAAAATTGGCGGCGGGCACAGCGCACCCAAAAATTAGCACCCAAAGGTCAGGTGCCAAAACCCCAGCGGAAAAATGGCCAAAAGCGGGTGGGCTATAGCCTTGGTGGGGCGTGGCGGATTCGTCCGCGGACTCGGAATAGCCCGAGACTTTGCGGGCGGCCTCCGTGTGCCAAAAATACTCCACGGGCACAGCCACGCTCAGAAATTTGAACCGAAGGTCGGGGTGCCAAAACCCACGAGCGGAAAAATGGCCAAAGCGGGTGGGCTATAGCCTTGGTGGGCGTGGGCGAGTTCGTCCGCCGGACTCGGAATGGTCCGAGACTTTGCGGGTGGCCTCCGTGTGCCAAAATGAGCCCACGGCCACAGCCTCACTCAGAAATTAGCGCCCGAGTCGGGGTGCCAAAACCCCAGCGGAAAAATTGCCAAAAAATGGGTGGGCTATAGCCTTGGTGGGCGTGGCGAGATTCGTCCTCCGGAATCAGAATGGCCCGAGACTTTGCGGGCGGCCTCCGTGTGCCAAAAATTGGCCCGCAGGCACTTGAGAAACCCAAAATTAGCGCCGAAGGTCGGAGTGCAAAACCCCCAAGCGGAAAAATGGCCAAAAGCGGGTGGGCTATAGCCTTGGTAGGGGCGTGGGTGAAGTTCGTGCGCGGACTCGGAATGGCCGAGACTTTGCGGGCGGCCTCCGTGTATCAAAAAATAGGCCAGGCACAGCCGAGCCCAAAAATTAGCGCCTTGAAGGTCGGGGTGCAAACTCCCCAGCGGAAAAATGGCCAAAAGCGGGTGGGCTATAGCCTTGGTAGGGCGTGGGGCGAGTCGTCGCCGGACTCGGAATGGCCCGAGACTTTGCGGGCGGCCTCCGTGTATCAAAAATAGGCCACGGGCACAGCCGAGCCCAAAAATTTCCGCCGGAAGGTCGGGGTGCCAAAACCCCCCAGCGGAAAAATGGCCAAAAAGCAGGTGGGCTATAGCCTTGGTAGGGCGTGGGGCGAGTCGCCCGGACTAATGGCCCGAGACTTTGCGGGCGGCCTCCGTGTATCAAAAAATAGGCCACGGGCACAGCCTAGCCCAAAATTACCGCCCGAGGTCGGTGCCAGCCCGGCGGAAAAATGGCCGAAAAGCAGGTGCTAAAGCCTTGGTGGGCGTGGCGAACTTCGTCGGACTCGGAATTGCCGAGACTTTGCAGGCGGCCTCCGTTTGCCAAAAATAGGCCACGCAGGCACAGCAAAAATTAGCACCGAAGGTCGGGGTGCCAAAACCGCCAAAAAGCGCAGCAGTGGGCTATAGCATTGGTGGGCGTGGCGAAGTTTGTCCGCCGGACTCGGAATGTCGAGACTTTGCAGGTGGCCTCTGTGTGCCAAAAATAGGCCACAGGCACAGCCACGCCTAAAAATTAGCGCCGAAGGTCGGGGTGCCAAAACCCCGGAAAATGGCCAAAAGCGGGTGGGCTAAAGCCTTGGTGGGGCGTGGCGAACCGTCCGCGGACTCGGGTGCCGAGACTTTGCGGGCGGCCTCCGTGTATCAAAAATAGGTCACAGCCGCCCCCAAAATTAGCGCCCGAAGGTGGGTGCAAAACCCAGCGGAAAATTGGCGACAGCAGGTGGGCTATAGCCTTAGTAGGGCGTGGGGCGAGGATTCGTGCGCGGACTCGGAATGGCCGAGACTTTGGGTAGCCTCCGTGTGTCAAAAATAGGCCACGGGCAAAGCGAGCCTAAAATTAGCGCCCAAGGTCAGGGTGCCAAAACCCCCAGCTGAAAAATGGCGAAAAGCAGGTTTGAAAGCCTTGGTGGGGCGTGGCGAGCAAATCGTCCGGACTCGGAATGGCCAGAGACTTTTCGGGCGGCCTCCGTGTGCCGAAAATAGGCCACGGGCACAGCCGCGCCCAAAAATTAACGCCCGAAGGTCGGGGTGCCAAAACCCCCCAGCGGAAAATGGGCAAAAAAACAGTGGGCTATAGCCTTGCAGTAGGGGCATGGGGCGAGTTCACGCTGGTCGGAATGGCCCGAGACTTTTTGGGCGGCCTCCGTGAGCCAAAAATAGGCCACGGGCTCAGCCGCGCCCAAAAATTAGCGCCCGAAGGTCGGGATGCCAAAACCTCCCGGCGGAAAAATGGCCAAAAAACGGGTGGGCTATAGCCTTTGTGGGGGGCGTGGGCGATGTTCATCCGCCGGACATGGAATGGCCCGAGACTTTGCGGGCGGCCTCCGTGGCGAAAAATTAGCCACAGGCAGAGGCGCCCTTAAAATTAGCGACCGAAGGTCAGGGTGGCAATACCCCAGCGGAAAAATGGCCAAAAACATGAGGATATAGCCTTGGTGAGGCGTGGCGAGAGTTCGTCCCCGGACTCGAATAGCCCGAGACTTTGCAGGCGGCCTCCGTGTGCCAAAAATAGGCCACAGTCATAGCCGCACCCAAAATTAGCAATCGAAGGTCAGGGGTGGCAAAACCCCCAGCGGAAAAATGGCCAAAAGCGAGTGGGATATAGCCTTGGTGTGGGGCGTGGGCGAAGTTCGTCCGCCGGACTCGGAATGGCCCGAGACTTTTTGGGGGGCCTCCGTGTGCCAAAAATAGGCGACGGGCACAGCCGCACCCAAAAATTAGCACCCAAAGGTAGGGGTGCCAAAACCCCCCAGCGAAAAATGGCCAAAAAACGGGTGGGCTATAGCCTTGAGTGGGCGTGGCGAGATTCGTCGCCGGACTCGGAATGGCCCGAGACTTTGCGGGTGGCCTCCGTGAGTCAAAAATAAGCCACGGGCACAGACGCGCCCAAAAATTAGCGCCCGAAGGTCGGGGTGCCAAAACCCCCCAGCGGAAAAAAGACCGAAAAACGGGTGGGCTATAGCCTTGGTGTGGGGCGGGGGCGAAGTTCGTCCTCCGGAATCAGAATGGCCCGAGACTTTGCGGGCGGCCTCCGTGTGCCAAAAATTGGCCACGGGCAGAGCTGCACCCAAAAATTAGCGCCCGAAGATCGGGGTGCCAAAACCCCCCAGCGGAAAAATGGCCAAAAAACGTGAGGGCTATAGACTTGGTGGGGGGCGTGGGCGAAGTTCGTCCGCCGGACTCGGAATGGCCCGAGCCTTTGTGGGTGGCCTCCGTGTGCCAAAAATAAGCCACGGGCACAGCCGCGCTCAAAAATTAGCGCCAGAAGGTCGGGGTGCCAAAACCCCCCAGCGGTAAAATGGCCAAAATACGGGTGGGCTATAGCCTTGGTGGGGGACGTGGGCGAAGTTCGTCCTCCGGACTCAGAATGGCCCGAGACTTTGCGGGCGGTCTCCGTGAGCCAAAAATTGGTCACGCGCATAGCCGTGCCCAAAAATTAGCGCCCGAAGGTCGGGGTACCAAAACCCCCCAGCGGAAAAATGGCCAAAAAACGTGTGGGCTATAGACTTGGTGGGGCGTGGCGAAGTTCGTCCCGGACTCCGAATGGCCCGAGACTTTGCGGGCGGCCTCCGTGTGCCAAAAATAAGCCACGGGCACAGACGCGCCCAAAAATTAGCGCCCGAAGGTCGGGTTGCCAAAACCCCCCTGCGGAAAAATGGCCAAAAAACGGGTGGGCTATATCCTTGGTGGGGGGCGTGGGCGAAGTTCGTCCTCCGAACTCAGAATTGCCCGAGGCTTTGCGGGCGGCCTCCGTGTGCCAAAAATTGGCCACGGGCATAGCCGCGCCCAAAAATTAGCGTCCGACGGTCGGGGTACCAAAACCCCCCAGCGGAAAAATGGCCAAAAGCGTGTGGGCTATAGACTTGGGGGCGTGGGCGAGTTCGTCCGCGGACTCGGAATAGCCCGAGACTGCGGCGGCCTCCGTGTGCCAAAAATCGCCACGGCACAGCCGCACTCAGAAATTTGCGCCTTGAAGGTCGGGTGCCAAAACCCACCAGCGGAAAAATGGCCAAAAAGCAGGTGGCCTATAGCCTTGGTGGGGCGTGGCGAATTCGTCCGCGGACTCGGAATGGCCGAGACTTTGTTGGTGTCCTCCGTGTGCCAAAAATAGGCCACGGGCAGAGCCGCCTTAAAAATTAGCGCCGAAGGTCGGGTACCAAAACCCCCAGCGGAAAAATGGCCAAAAAACGTGTGGGCTATAGCCTTGGTGGGGGGGCGTGGGCGAAGTCGTCCGCCGGACTCGGAATAGCCCGAGACTTTGTGGGTGTCCTCCAGCGTGCAAAAATAGGCCACGGGCAAAGCCGCACCCAAAATTAGAACCCGAAGGTCGGGGTGCCAAAACCCCCCAGCGGAAAAATGGCCAAAAAGGGGGTGGTAGGGCGTGGCGAAGTTCGTCCACTGGAATGGCCGAGACTTTGCATGCGACATCCTTGTGTCAAAAATCGGCCGCAGGTACAGCCGCGTCAAAATTAGCGCCGAAGGTCGGGTTGCCAAAACCCGGTGGAAAATGACCAAAAGCGGGTGGGCTAAAGCCTTGGTGGGGGCTTGGGCGAGTTCGTCCGCCGGACTTGGAATGGGGCAAGACTTTGCGATGCCTCCGTGTAAAAATAGGCGCAGGCACAGCCGCGCCAAAATAAGCTCCCGAAGGTCGCGGCTAACACCCCCATTTTGTGGAAAATGGCCAAAAAAACGGATGGGCTATAGCGTTGGGGGGTGGGGCTGGCAAAGTTCGTCCGCCGGACTCGGAATGGGGCGAGACTTTGAGAGGCCCCTCCGTGTGCCAAAATAGACCGGGCACAGCGGCCAAAAATAACGCCGAAGGTCGGCGCCAACACCCCCAGCGGAAAATGGCCAAAAAGCAGGTGGGCTATCGCTTTTGGGGGTGGGCTGGCGATGTTCGTACGCCAGACTCGGAATGGGGCGAGACTTTGTGAGTCCCCTCCGTGTGCAAAAATAGGCCGCAGGCATCTGCGCCAAAAATAAGAGCCCGAGGCCGGGCGCCAACACCCCAGCGGAAAATGGCCAAAAAAACGGGTGGGCTATAGCCTTTGTGGGGGGGGGTGGCGAAGTTCGTACGCCGGACTCGGAATGGGCAGAGACTTTGAGAGGGCCCTCCGTGCCAAAAAATAGGCTGCGGGCACGGCACGCCTTAAAAATAGCGCCGAAAGTGGGCGCAGCGGAAAATGGCCAAAAAAACGGGTGGGCTATAGCCTTTGGGGGTGGGGCTGGCGAAGTTGGTACGCCGGAATCGGAATGGGGTGAGACTTTGCGAGGCCCCTCCGTGTGCGAAAAATAGGCCGCAGGCTCAGCCACGCCCAAAAATTAGCGCCCGAAGGTCGGGGTGCCAAAACCCACCAGCGGAAAAATGGCCAAAAAACAGGTGGGCTATAGCCTTGGTGGGGGGCGTGGGGGAAGTTCGTCCGCCGGACTCGAAATGGCCCGAGACTTTGTGGGTGGCCTCCGTGTGCAAAAATAGGCCACGGGCACAGCCGCACTCAAAAATTAGCGCCCGAAGGTCGGGGCGGCAAAACCCCCCAGCGGAAAAATGGCCAAAAAACGGGTGGGCTATAGCCTTGGTGGGGGGCGTGGGTGAAGTTCGTCGTCCGGACTCAGAATGACCCGAGACTTTGCGGGCGGCCTCCGTGTGCCAAAAATTGGTTACACGCATAGCCGCGCCCAAAAATTGGTGCCCGAAGGTCGGGGTGCCAAAACCCCCCAGCGGAAAAATGGCCAAAAAACGAGTGGGCTATAGCCTTCGTGGGGGGCGTGGGCGAAGTTCGTCCGCCGGACTCGGAATGGCCCGAGACTTTGTGGGTGGCCTCCGTGTGCCAAAAATAGGCCACGGGCGCAGCTGAACACAAAAATTACCGCCCGAAGGTCGGGGTGGCAAAACCCCCCAGTGGAAAAATGGCCAAAAAACGGGTGGGATAAAGCCTTGTTCGGGGCGTGGGCGAAGTTCGTCGTCCGGACTCAGAATGCGGGCAGCCTCCGTAAAAAAATTGGTCACGCGCATATCCGCGCCCAAAAATTAGTGCTCGAAGGTCGGGGTGCCAAAACCCCCCAGCGGAAAAATGGCCAAAAAACGAGTGGGCTATAGCCTTGGTGGGGGACGTGGGCGAAGTTCGTCCGCCGGACTCGGAATGGCCCGAGACTTTGCATGCGGCATCCGTTTGCCAAAAATAGGCCACGGGTACAGCCGCGTCCAAAAATTAGCGCCCGAAGTTCGGGTTGCCAAAACCCCCCGGTGGAAAATGACCAAAAAACGGGTGGGCTATAGCCTTGGTGGGGGGTTTGGGCGAAGTTCGTCCGCCGGACTTGGAATGGGGCAAGACTTTGCGATGCCCCTCCGTGTGCCAAAAATAGGCTGCGGGCACAGCCGCGCCCAAAAATAAGCTCCCGAAGGTCGCGGCGCCAACACCCCCCATTTTGTGGAAAATGGCCAAAAAAACGGATGGGCTATAGCCTTGGGGGGTGGAGCTGGCAAAGTTCGTCCGCCGGACTCGGAATGGGGCGAGACTTTGCGAGGCCCCTCCGTGTACCAAAAATAGGCCGCGGGCACAGCCGCGGCCAAAAATAAGTGCCCGAAGGTCGGGCGCCAACACCCCAGCGGAAAATGGCCAAAAAGCAGGTGGGCTATAGCCTTTGGGGTGGGCGGGCGAGTTCGACGCGGACTCGGACTGGGGCGAGACTTTGTGAGGCCCCTCCATGTGCTAAAAATAGGCCGCGGGCACATCTGCGCCCAAAAATAAGAGCCCGAAGGCCGGGGCGCCAACACCCCCCAGCGGAAAATGGCCAAAAAAACGGGTGGGCTATAGCCTTTGGGAGTGGGGCTGGCGAAGTTGGTACGCCGGACTCGGAATGGGGCGAGACTTTACGAGGCCCCTCCGTGTGCCAAAAATAGGCCGCGGGCACGGCCGCGCCCAAAAATAAGCGCCCGAAGGTTGGGGCGCCAACACCCCCCAGCGGAAAATGGCCAAAAAAACGGGTGGGCTATAGCCTTTGGGGGTGGGGCTGGCGAAGTTGGTACGCCGGAATCGAATTGGGGCGAGACTTTGCGAGGCCCCTCCGTGTGCGAAAAATAGGCCGCAGGCACAGCCAAGACCAAAAATTAGCGCCCGAAGGTCGGGGTGCCAAAACCCACCAGCGGAAAAATGGCCAAAAAACAGGTGGGCTATAGCCTTGGCGGGGGCGTGGGTGAAGTTCGTCGTCCGGACTCAGAATGGCCCGAGACTTTGCGGGCGGCCTCCGTGTGCCAAAAATTGGTCACGCGCATAGCCGCACTCAAAAATTAGCGCCCGAAGGTCGGGGCGGCAAAACCCCCCAGCGGAAAAATGGCCAAAAAACAGGTGGGCTATAGCCTTGGTGGGGGGCGTGGGTGAAGTTCGTCGTCCGGACTCAGAATGGCCCGAGACTTTGCGGGCAGCCTCCGTGTGCCAAAAATTGGTCACGCGCATAGCCGCGCCCAAAAATTGGTGCCCGAAGGTCGGGGTGCCGAAACCCCCCAGTGGAAAAATGGCCAAAAAACGTGAGGGCTATAGCCTTGGAGGGGGGCGTGGGCGAAGTTCGTCCGCCGGACTCGGAATGGCCCGAGACTTTGCGCGCGGCCTCCGTGTACCAAAAATAGGCCACGGGCAGAGCCGCGCACAAAAATTAGTGCCCGAAGGTCTGGGTGCCAAAACCCCCCAGCGGAAAAATGGCCAAAAAACGGGTGGGCTATTGCCTTGGTGGGGGGCGTGGGCGAAGTTCGTCCACCGGAATCGGAATGGCCGCAGATTTTGCGGGCGGCATTCGTGTGCCAAAAATAGGCCACGGGTACAGCCGCGCCCAAAAATTAACGCCCGAAGGTCGGGGTGGCAAAACCCCCCAGCGGAAAAATGGCCAAAAAACAGGTGGGCTATAGCCTTGGTGGGGGGAGTGGGCGAAGTTCGTCCGCCGGACTCGGAATGGCCCGAGACTTTGTGGGCTGCCTCCGTGTGCCAAAAAAAGCCCACGGGCACAGACGCGCCCAAAAATTAGCACCCAAAGCTCGGGGTGCCAAAACCCCACAGCGGAAAAATGGCCAAAAAACGGGTGGGCTATAGCCTTGGTGGGGGGGGTGGGCGAAGTTAGTCCTCCGGACTCAGAATGGCCCGAGACTTTGCGGGCGGCCTCGGTGTACCAAAAATTGGCCACGGGCATAGCCGTGCATAAAAATTAGCGCCCGAAGGTCGGGGTGCCAAAACCCCCCAGCGGAAAAATGGCCAAAAAACGTAAGGGCTATAGCCTTGGTGGGGGGTGTGGGCGAAGTTCGTCCGCCGGACTCGGAATGGCCCGAGACTTTGCGGGCGGCCTCCGTGTGCCAAAAATTGGCCACGGGCATAGCCGCGTCCAAAAATTAGTGCGCGAAGGTCGGGGTACCAAAACCCCCCAGCGGAAAAATTGCCAAAAAAGGGTGGGCTATAGCCTTGGTGGGGGGCGTGGGCGAAGTTCGTCCTCCGGACTCAGAATGGCCCGAGACTTTGGGGGCGGCCTCCGTGTGCCAAAAATATGGCACGGGCATAGCCGCACACAAAAATTAGGGCCCGAAGGTCGGGGTGCCAAAACCCCCCAGCGGAAAAATTGCCAATAAACGGGTGGGCTATAGCCTTTGTGGGGGGCGTGGGCGAAGTTCGTCCGCCGGACTCGGAATGGCCTGAGACTTGGCGGGCGGCCTTCGTGTGCCAAAAATAGGCCACGGGCACAGCCGTACCCAAAAATTAGCACCCGAAGTTCGGGGTACAAAAACCCCCCAGCGGAAATTGGCCAAAAAATTGGTGGGCTATAGCCTTGGTGGGGGGCGTGGGCGAAGTTCGTCCGCCGGACTCGGAATGGCCCGAGACATTGCGGGCGGCCTCCGTGTTCCAAAAATTGGCCACGGGCATAGCCGTGCCCAAAAATTAGCGCCCGAAGGTCGGGGTGCCAATACCCCCCAGTGGAAAAATGGCCAAAAAACGTGAGGGCTATAGCCTTTATGGGGGGCGTGGGCGAAGTTCGTCCGCCGGACTCGGAATGGCCCGAGACTTTGCGCGCGGCCTCCCTGTAAAAAAATAGGCCACGGGCAGAGCCGCGCCCAAAAATTAGTGCCCGAAGGTCGGGGTGCCAAAACCCCCCAGCGGAAAAATGGCCAAAAAACGGGTGGGCTATTGCCTTGGTGGGGGGCGTGGGCGAAGTTCGTCCACCGGAATCGGAATGGCCGGAGATTTTCCGGGCGGCATTCGTGTGCCAAAAATAGGCCACGGGTACAGCCGCGCCCAAAAATTAACGCCCGAAGGTCAGGGTGGCAAAACCCCCCAGCGGAAAAGTGTCCAAAAAACAGGTGGGCTATAGCCTTGGTGGGGGGAGTGGGCGAAGTTCGTCCGCCGGACTCGGAATGGCCCGAGACTTTGCGGGCGGCCTCCGTGTGCCAAAAATAGCCGACGGGCACAGACGCGCCCAAAAATTAGCACCCAAAGCTCGGGGTGCCAAAACCCCACAGCGGAAAAATGGCCAAAAAACGGGTGGGCTATAGCCTTGGTGGGGGGGGTGGGCGAAGTTAGTCCTCCGGACTCAGAATGGCCCGAGACTTTGCGGGCGGCCTCGGTGTACCAAAAATTGGCCACGGGCATAGCCGCGCATAAAAATTAGCGCCCGAAGGTCGGGGTGCCAAAACCCCCCAGCGGAAAAATGGCCAAAAAACGTAAGGGCTATAGCCTTGGTGGGGGTGGGCGAGTTCGTCCGCCGGACTCTGAATGGCCCGAGACTTTGCGGGCGGCCTCCGTGTGCGTAAAATAGGCCACGGGCATAGCCGCACCCAAAAATTAGCGCCCGAAGGTTGGGACGCCAAAACCCCCCAGCAGAAAAATGACCAAAAAACGGGTGGGCTATTGCCTTGGTGGGGGGCGAGGGCGAAGTTCCTCCTCCGGACTCGGAATGGCCCGAGACTTTGCGGGCGGCCTCCGTGTACCAAAAAAGGCCACGGGTACAGCCGCACCCAAAAATTAGTGCCCGAAGGTCGGGGTGCAAAACCCCCCAGCGGAAAAATTGCCAAAAAAGGGTGGGCTATAGCCTTGGTGGGGGGCGTGGGTGAAGTTCGTCCTCCGGACTCAGAATGGCCTGAGACTTTGGGCGCGGCCTCTGTGTGCCAAAAATAGGCCACGGGCACAGCCGTGCCCAAAAATTAGCACCCGAAGGTCGGGTGCCAAAACCCACCAGCGGAAAAATGGCAAAAAAACGGGTGGGCTATAGCCTTGGTGGGGGCGGGGGCGAAGTTCGTCCGCCGGACTCGGAATGGCCCGAGACTTTGTGGGTGGCCCCCGTGGGCCAAACTAAACCACGGGCACAGCCGCACTCAAAAATTAGAGCAAGAAGGTCGGGGTGCCAAAACCCCCCAGCGGAAAAATGGCCAAAAAACGGGTGGGCTATAACCTTTGTGTGGGGCGTGGGCGAAGTTCGCCCTCCGGACTCAGAATGGCCCGAGACTTTGCGGGCGGCCTCAGTGTGCCAAAAATTGGTCACGCGCATAGCCGCGCCCAAAAATTAGCGCCCGAAGGTCGGGGTGCCAAAACCCCCTAGCGGCAAAATGGCCAAAAAACGTGTGGGCTATAGCCCTTGTGGGGGGCGTGGGCGAAGTTCGTGCGCCATACCCGGAATGGCGCGAGACTTTGCGGGCGGCCACCGTGTGCCAAAAATAGGCCACTGGCACAGCCGCGCCACAAAATTAGCGCCCGAAGGTCGGGGTGCCAAAACCACCCAGCGGAAAAATTGCCAAAAAACAGGTGTGGGCTATAGTGTTGGTGGGGCACAGGCGAGTTCGTCCTCCGGACTCAGAATGGCCCGAGACTTTGGGGGCGGCCTCCGTGTGCCAAAAATAGGCCACGGGCACAGCCGCACCCAAAAATTAGCGCCCGAAGGTCGGGATTGCAAAACCCCCCAGCGGAAAAATGGTCAAAAAACGGGTGGGCTATAGCTTTTGTGGGGGGCGTGGGCGAAGTTCGTCCGCCGGACTCGGAATGGCCTGAGACTTTGCGGACGGCCTCCATGTGCCAAAAATTGGCCACGGGCAATGCCGCGTCCAAAAATTAGCGCCTGAAGGTCGGGGTGCCAAAACCCCCCAGCGGAAAAATGGGCAAAAAATGTGTGGGCTATAGCCTTGGTGGGGGGCGTGGGCGAACTTCGTCCGTCGGACTCGGAATGGCCCGAGACTTTGCGGGCGGACTCCGTGTGCCAAAAATAGGCCAGGGGCACAGCCGCGCCCAAAAATTAGCGCCCGAAGGTCGGGGTGCCAAAACCCACCAGCGGAAAAATGGCCAAAAAACGGGTGGGCTATAGACTTGGTGGGGGGCGTGGGCGAAGTTCGTCCGCCGGACTCGGAATGCCCGAGACTTTACGGGCGGCCTCCGTGTTCCAAAAATTGGTCACGCGCATAGCCGCGATCAAAAATTAGCGCCCGAAGGTCGGGGTACCAAAACCCCCCAGCGGAAAAATGGCCAAAAAACATGTGGGCTAAAGCCTTGGTGGGGGGCGTGGGCGTAGTTCGTCCGCCGGACTCGGAATGGCCCGAGACTTTGCGGACGGCCTCCGTGTTCCAAAAATTGGCCACGGACAATGTCGCGTCCAAAAATTAGCGCCTAAAGGTCGGGGTGCCAAAACCCTCCAGCGAAAAATGGCCAAAAAACGTGTGGGCTATAGCCTTGGTGGGGGGCGTGGGCGTAGTTCGTCCGCCGGACTCGGAATGGCCCGAGACTTTGCGGACGGCCTCCATGTGCCAAAAATTGGCCACGGACAATGTCGCGCCCATAAATTAGCACCCGAAGATCGGGGAGCCAAAACCCCCAGCGGAAAAATGGCCAAAAAACGGGTGGGCTATTGCCTTGGTGGGGGGCGTGGGCGAAGTTCGTCCACTGGACTCGGAGTGGTCCGAGACTTTGCGGGCGGCCCCCGTGTGCCAAAAATTGGGCAATCGTATAGCCGTGCCCTAAAATTAGATCCCGAAGGTCGGGGTGCCAAAACCCCGCAGCGGAAAAATGGCCAAAAACCGGGTGGGCTATAGCCTTGGTGGGGGGCGTGGGCGAAGTTCGTCCGCCGGACTCGGAATGGCCCGAGACTTTTTGGGTGGCCTCCGTGTGCCAAAAATAGGCAACGGGCACAGCCGCACCAAAAAATTAGCGCCCGAAGGTCGGGGTGCAAAAACCCCCCAGCGGAAAAATGGCCAAAAAACGGGTGGGCTGTAGCCTATGTGGGGGGCGTGGGCGAAGTTCGTCCGCCGGACTCGGAATGGCCCGAGATTTTTTGGGTGGCCTCCGTGTGCCAAAAATAGGTAACTGGCACAGCCGCACCAAAAAATTAGCGCCCGAAGGTCGGGGTGCCAAAACCCCCCAGCGGAAAAATGGCCAAAAAACGTAAGGGCTATAGCCTTGGTGGGGGGCGTGGGCGAAGTTCGTCCGCCGGACTCGGAATGGCCCGAGATTTTTTGGGTGGCCTCCGTGTGCCAAAAATTGGCCACGGACACAGCCACACCCAAAAATTAGCCTCCAAAGGTCGGGGTGCCAATACCCCCCAGCGCAAAAATGGCCAAAAAACAGGGGGGCTAAAGCCTTGGCGGGGGGCGTTGTCGAAGTTCGTCCGCCGGACTCGGAATGGCCCGAGACTATGCGGGCGGCCTCCGTGTGCCATAAATAGGCCACGGGCAGAGCCGCGCCCAAAAATTAGTGCCCGAAGGTCGGGGTGCCAAAACCCCCAGCGGAAAAATGGCCAAAAAACGGGTGGGCTATAGCCTTGGTGGAGGGCGTGGTCGAAGTTCGTCCGCCGGGCTCGGAATGGCCCGAGACTTTGCGGGCGGCCTACGTGTGCCAAAAAAAGGCCACGGGCACAGCCGCACTAAAAAATTAGCACCCAAAGGTCGGGGTGCCAAAACCCCCAGCGGAAAAATGGCCAAAAAACGGGTGGGCTATAGCCTTGGTGGGGGGCGTGGGCGAAGTTCGTCCTCCGGACTCAGAATGGCCCGAGACTTTGCGGGCGGCCTCCGTGTGGCAAAAATTGGTCACGCGCATAGCCGCGCCCAAAAATTAGCTCCCGAAGGTCGGGGTGCCAAAACCCCCCAGCGGAAAAATGGCCAAAAAACTAGTGGGCTATAGCCTTGGTGGGGGGCGTGGGCGAAGTTCGTCCCCCGGAATCAGAATGGCCCGAGACTTTGCGGGCGGACTCGGTGTGCCAAAAATTGGCCATGGGCAGAGCCGCGCCCGAAGGTCGGGGTGCCAAAACCCCCCAGCGGAAAAATGGCAAAAAAATGTGAGGGCTATAGACTTGGTGGGGGGCGTGGGCGAAGCTCGTCCGCCGGACTCGGAATGGCCCGAGACTTTGCGGGCGGAGTCCGTGTGCAAAAAATTGGCCACGGGCACAGCCGCGCCCAAAAATCAGCCCCCGAAGGTCGGGGTACCAAATCCCCCCAGCGGAAAAATGGCCAAAAAACGGGTGGGCTATAGCCTTGGTGGGGCGCGTGGGCGAAGTTCGTCCGCCGGGCTCGGAATGGCGCGAGACTTTGCGGGTGGCCTCCGTGTGCTAAAAATAGGCCATGGACACAGCCGTACCCAAAAATTAGCGCCTGAAGGTGGGGTGCCAAAATCCCCCAGCGGAAAAATGTCCAAAAAACGGGTGGTCTATAGCCTTGGTGGAGGGCGTGGGCGAAGTTCGTCCTCCGGACTCAGAATGGCCCGAGTCATTGCGGGCGGCCTCGGTGTGCCAAAAATAGGCCACAGGTATAGCCGCGCCCAAAAATTAGAGCCCGAATGTCGGGGTGCCAAAACCACCCAGCGGAAAAATGGCCAAAAAACGTGAGGGCTATATAGGCTTGGTGGGGGGCGTGGGCGAAGTTTGTCCGCTGGACTTGGAATGGCCCGAGACTTTGCATGCGGCCGCCGTCTGCGAAAAATAGGCCACGGGCACAGCCACGCCCAAAAATTAGCACGCGAAGGTCGGGATGCCAAAACCCACCAGCGGAAAAATGACCAAAAAACGGGTGGGCTATAGCCTTGGTGGGGGTTGTGGGCGAAGTTCGTCCGCCGGATTCGGAATGGCCCGAGACTTTGTGGGTGGCCTCCGAGTGCCAAAAATAAGCAACGGTCACAACCGCATCCAAAAATTAGCGCCCGAAGGTTGGGATTCCAAAACCCCCCAGCGGAAAAATGGCCAAAAAACGGGTGGGCTATAGCCTTGGTGGGGGGCGTGGGCGAAGTTCGTCTGCCGGACTCGGAATGGCCCGAGACTTTGTGGGTGGCCTCCGAGTGCCAAAAATAAGCCACGGGCACAACCGCATCCAAAAATTAGCGCCCGAAGGTTGGGTTTCCAAAACCCCCCAGCGGAAAAATGGCCAAAAAACGGGTGGGCTATAGCCTTGGTGGGGGGCGTGGGCGAAGTTCGTCCGCCGGACTCGGAATGGCCCGAGACTTTGCGGGCGGCCTCCGTGTGCAAAAATAGGCCACGGCTCAGCGTCAAAAATTAGCGCCGAAGGTCGGGGTGCCAAAACCCCCCAGCGGAAAAATGGCCAAAAAACGGGTGGGCTATAGCCTTGGTGGGGGGCGTTGGCGAAGTTCGTCCGCCGGACTCGGAATGGCCCGAGACTTTGCGGGCGGCCTCCGTGTACCAAAAATACGCCACGGGCACAGCCGCGCCCAAAAATTAGCACCCGAAGGTCAGGGTGCCAAAACCCAGCAGCGGAAAAATGGCCAAAAAACGGGTGGGCTATAGCCTTGGTGGGGGGCGTGGGTGAAGTTTGTCCGCCGGACTCGGAATGGCTCGAGACTTTGTGGGTGGCCTCCGTGTGCCAAAAATATGCCACGGACACAGCCGCACCCAAAAATTAGCGCTCGAAGGTCGGGGTGCAAAAACCCCCCAGCGGAAAAATGGCCAAAATACGGGTGGGCTATTGGCTTGGTGGGGGGCGTGGGCGAAGTTCTTCCTCCGGACTCAGAATGGCCCGACACTTTGAGGGCGTCTTCCGTGTGCCAAAAATTGGTCACGCGCAAAGCCGTGCCCAAAAATTAGTGCCTGAAGGTCGGGGTGCCAAAACCCCCCAGCGGAAAAATGGCCAAAAAACGTGTGGGCTAAAGCCTTGGTGGGCGGCGTGGGCGAAGTTCGTCCGCCGGACTCGGAATGGCCCGAGACTTTGCTGGCGGCCTCCGTGTGCCAAAAATAGGGTACGTGCACAAGTGCGCCCAAAAATTAGAGCCCGAAGGTCGGGGTGCCAAAACCACCCAGCGGAAAAATGGCCAAAAAACGTGAGGGTTATATAGCCTTGGTGGGGGGCGTGGGCGAAGTTTGTCCGCCGGACTTGGAATGGCCCGAGACTTTGCATGCGGCCGCCGTCTGCGAAAAATAGGACACGGGCACAGCCACGCCCAAAAATTAGCACGCGAAGGTCGGGGTGCCAAAAACCACCAGCGGAAAAATGACCAAAAAACGGGTGGGCTATAGCCTTGGTGGGGGTTGTGGGCGAAGTTTGTCCGCCAGATTCGGAATGGCCCGAGACTTTGTGGGTGGCCTCCGAGTGCCAAAAATAGGCAACGGTCATTACCGCATCCAAAAAGTAGCGCCCGAAGGTTTGGATTCCAAAACCCCCCAGCGGAAAAATGGCCAACAAACGGGTGGGCTATAGCCTTGGTGGGGGGCGTGGGCGATGTTCGTCCGCCGGACTCGGAATGGCCCGAGACTTTGTGGGTGGCCTCCGAGTGCCAAAAATAGGCCACGGGCACAACCGCATCCAAATATTAGCACCCGAAGGTCGGGGTTCCAAAACCCCCTAGCGGAAAAATGGCCAAAAAACGGGTGGGCTATAGCCTTGGTGGGGGGCGTGGGCGAAGTTCGTCCGCCGGACTCGGAATGGCCCGAGACTTTGCGGGCGGCCTCCGTGTGCCAAAAATAGGCAACGGGCTCAGCCGCGCCCAAAAATTAGCGCCCGAAGGTCGGGGTGCCAAAACCCCCCAGCGGAAAAATGGCCAAAAAACGGGTGGGCTATAGCCTTGGTGGGGGTCGTGGGCTTAGTTCGTCCTCCGGACTCAGAATGGCCCGAGACTTTGCGGGCGGCCTCCGTGTGCCAAAAATTGGTCACGCGCATAGCCGCGCCCAAAAATTAGTGCCCGAAGGTCGGGGTGCCAAAACCCCCCAGCGGAAAAATGGCCAAAAAACGTGTGGGCTATAGCCTTGGTGGGGGGGGGGCGAAGTTCGTCCGCCGGACTCGGAATGGCCCGAGACTTTGCGGGCGGCCTCCGTGTGCCAAAAATAGGCCACGGGCACAGCCGCACCCAAAAATTAGCACCCGAAGGTCAGGGTGCCAAAACCCAGCAGCGGAAAAATAGCCAAAAAACGGGTGGGCTATAGCCTTGGTGGGGGGCGTGGGTGAAGTTTGTCCGCCGGACTCGGAATGGCTCGAGACTTTGTGGGTGACCTCCGTGTTCCAAAAATATGCCACGGACACAGCCGCACCCAAAAATTAGCTCTCGAAGGTCGGGGTGCAAAAACCCCCCAGCGGAAAAATGGCCAAAATACGGGTGGGCTATAGCCTTGGTGGGGGGCGTGGGCGAAGTTCTTCCTCCGGACTCAGAATGGCCCGACACTTTGAGGGCGGCTTCCGTGTGCCAAAAATTGGTCACGCGCAAAGCCGTGCCCAAAAATTAGTGCCCGAAGGTCGGGGTGCCAAAACCCCCCAGCGGAAAAATGGCCAAAAAACGTGTGGGCTAAAGCCTTGGTGGGTGGCGTGGGCGAAGTTCGTCCGCCGGACTCGGAATGGCCCGAGACTTTGCTGGCGGCCTCCGTGTGACAAAAATAGGGTACGTGCACAGCCACGCCCAAAAATTAGCGCCCGAAGGTCGGGTTGCCAAATCCCCCCAGCGGAAAAATGGGCAAAAAACGAGTGGGCTATAGCCTTGGTGGGGGGCATGGGCGAAGTTCGTCCGCCGGACTCGGAATGGCCCGAGACTTTGCGGGCAGGCTCCGTGTGCCAAAAATAGGCCACGGGCTCAGCCGCGCCCAAAAATTAGCGCCCGAAGGTTGGGGTGCCAAAACCCCCCAGCGGAAAAATGGCCAAAAAACGGGTGGGCTATAGCCTTGGTGGGGGTCGTGGGCGAAGTTCGTACGCCGGACTCGGAATGGCCCGAGACATTGCGGGCGGCCTCCGTGTGTCAAAAATAGACCACGGGCACAGCCGAGCCCAAAAATTAGCGCCCGAAGGTCGTGGTGCCAAAACCCCCCAGCGGAAAAATGGCCGAAAAACGAGGGGGCTATAGCCTTGGTGGGGGGCATGGGCGAAGTTCGTCCGCCGGACTCGGAATGGCCCGAGACTTTGCGGGCGGACTCCGTGTGCCAAAAATAGGCAACGGGCACAGACGCGTCCAAAAATTAGCGCGCGAAGGTCGGGGTGCCAAAACCCACCAGCGGAAAAATGACAAAAAAACGGGTGGGCTATAGCCTTGGTGGGGGGCGTGGGCGAAGTTCGTCCGCCGGACTCGGAATGGCCCGAGACTTTGCGGATGGCCTTCATGTGCCAGAAATTGGCCACGGGCAATGCCGCGTCCAAAAATTAGTGCCTGAAGGTCGTGGTGCCAAAACCCCCCAGCGGGAAAATGGCCAAAAAACGGGTGGGCTATAGCCTTGGTGGGGGGCGTGGGCGAAGTTCGTCCGCCGGACTCGGAATGGCACGAGAATTTGTGGGTGGACTCCATGTGCCAAAAATAGGCCACGGGCACAGCCGCACCCAAAAATTAGCGCCCGAAGGTCGGGGTGCCAAAACCCACCAGCGGAAAAATGGCCAAACAACGGGCGGGCTATAGCCTTGGCGGGGGGCGTGGGCGAAGTTCGTCCGCCGGACTCGGAATGGCCCGAGACTTTTTGGGTGGCCTCCGTGTGCCAAAAATAGGCAACGGGCACAGCCGTCCCCAAAAATTAGCGCCCGAAGGTCGGGGTGCCAAAACCCCCCAGCGGAAAAATGGCCAAAAAACGGGTGGGCTATAGCCTTGGTGGGGGGCGTGGGCGAAGTTCGTCCGCCGAACTCGGAATGGTCCGAGACTTTGGTGGCGGCATCCGTGTGCCAAAAATAGACCAGGGGCACAGCCGCGCCCAAAAATTAGAGCCCGAAGGTCGGGGTTCCAAAACCCCCCAGCGGAAAAATGGCCAAATAACCAGTGGGATATAGCCTTGGTGGGGGGCGTGGGCGAAGTTCGTCCTCCGGACTCAGAATGGCCTGAGACTTTGCGAGCGGCCTCCGTGTACCAAAAATTGGCCACGGGCATAGCCGCGACCAAAAATTAGCACCCGAAGGTCGGGGTGCCAAAACCCCCTAGCGGAGAAATGGCCAAAAAACGGGTGGGCTATAGCCTTGGTGGGGGGCGTGGGCGAAGTTCCTCTTCCGAACTAAGAGTGGCCCGAGACTTTGCAGGCGGCCTCTGTGTGCCAAAAATTTGTCTCGCACATAGCCGCGCTCAAAAATTATCGCTCGAAGGTTGGTGTGCCAAAACCCCCCAGCGGAAAAATGGCCAAAAAATGTGTGGGCTATAGCCTTGGTGGGGGGCAAGGGCGAAGTTCGTCCGCCGGATTCGGAATGGCCCGAGACTTTGCGGGCGGCCTCCGTGTGCCAAAAATAGGCCACGGGTACAGCCTCGTCCAAAAATTAGTGCCCGAAGGTCAGGGTGCCAAAACCCCCCAGCGGAAAAATTGCCAAAAAACGGGTGGGCTATAGCCTTGGTGGGGGGCGTGGGCGATGTTCGTCCTCCGGACTCAGGATGGCCCGAGACTTTGGGGGCGGCCTCCGTGTGCCAAAAATAGTCCACGGGCACAGCCGCACCCAAAAATTAGCACCCGAAGGTCGGGATGCCAAAACCCCAGCGGAAAAATTGCCAAAAAACGGGTGGGCTATAGCCTTGGTGTGGGCCGTGGGCGAAGTTCGTCCGCCGGACTCGGAATGGCGCGAGACTTTGTGGGCGGCCTCCGTCTGCTAAAAATAGGCCACGGGCACAGCCTCACCCAAAAATTAGCGCCCGAAGGTCGGGGTGCCAAAACCCCCCAGCGGAAAAATGGCCAAAAACGGGTGCGCTATAGCCTTGGTGGGGGGCGTGGTCAAAGTTCCTCCTCCGAACTAAGAATGGCCCGAGACTTTGCAGGCGGCCTCTGTGCGCCAAAAATTTGTCTCGCACATAGCCGCGCTCAAAAATTAGCGCCCGAAGTTTGGGGTGCCAAAACCCCCCAGCGGAAAAATGGCCAAAAAACGTGTGGGCTATAGCCTTGGTGGGGGGCGAGGGCGAAGTTCGTCCGCCAGACTCGGAATGGCCCGAGACTTTGCGGGCGGCCTCCGTGTGCCAAAAAGAGGCCACGGGTACAGCCTCGCCCAAAAATTAGCGCCCGAAGGTCGGGGTGCCAAAACCCCCCAGCGGAAAAATTGCCAAAAAACGGGTGGGCTATAGCCTTGGTGGGGGGCGTGGGCGATGTTCGTCCTCCGGACTCAGGATGGCCCGAGACTTTGGGGGCGGCCTCCGTGTGCCAAAAATAGTCCTCGGGCACAGCCGCTCCCAAAAATTAGCACCCGAAGGTCGGGATGCCATAACCCCCAGCGGAAAAATGGCCAAAAAACGAGTGGGCTATAGCCTTGGTGGGGGGCGTGGGCGAAGTTCGTCCGCCGGACTCGGAATGGCCCGAGACTTTGCGGACGAACTCCGTGTGCAAAAAATAGGCCACGGGCATAGACGCTCCCAAAAATTAGAGCCCGAAGGTCGGGGTGCCAAAACCCCCCAGCGGAAAAATTGCCAAAAAACGGGTGGGCTATAGCCTTGGTGGGGGGCGTGGGCGATGTTCGTCCTCCGGACTCAGGATGGCCCGAGACTTTGGGGGCGGCCTCCGTGTGCCAATAATAGTCCTCGGGCACAGCCGCTCCCAAAAATTAGCACCCGAAGGTAGGGATGCAAAAACCCCCAGCGGAAAAATGGCCAAAAAACGAGTGGGCTATAGCCTTGGTGGGGGGCGTGGGCGAAGTTCATCCGCCGGACTCGGAATGGCCGGAGACTTTGCGGGCGGCATCCGTGTGCCAAAAATAGACCACGGGCACAGCCATACCATAAAATTAGCACCCGAAGGTCGGGTGCCAAAACCCACCAGCTGAAAAATGGCCAAAAAACGGGTGGGCTATAGCCTTGGTGGGGGGCGTGGGCGATGTTCGTCCTCCGGACTTAGAATGGCCCGAGACTTTGGGGGCGGCCTCCGTGTGCCAAAAATAGTCCACGGGCACAGCCGCGACCAAAAATTAGCACCCGAAGGTCGGGATGCCAAAACCCCCAGCGGATAAATGGCCAAAAAACGAGTGGGCTATAGCCTTGGTGGGAGGCGTGGGCGAAGTTCGTCCGCCGGATTCGGAATGGCCCGAGACTTTGCGGACGGACTCCGTGTGCCAAAAATAGGCCACGGGCACAGACGCTCCCAAAAATTAGCGCGCGAAGGTTGGGGTGCCAAAACCCACCAGCGGAAAAATGACCAAAAAACGGGTGGGTCAGAGCCTTGGTGGGCGTGGCGTCGTCCGCTGGACTCGGAATGGCGCGAGACTTTGCGGGCGGCCTCCGTGTGCCAAAAATAGACCACGGGCACAGCCGTGCCCAAAAATTAGCGCCCGAAGGTCGGGTGCCATAACCCACCAGCTGAAAAATGGCCAAAAAACGGGTGGGCTATAGCCTTGGTGGGGGGCGTGGGCGAAGTTCGTCCGCTGGACTCGGAATGGCGCGAGACTTTGTGGGCGGCCTCCGTGTGCTAAAAATAGGCCACGGGCACAGCCTCACCCAAAAATTAGCGCCCGAAGATCGGGGTGCCAAAACCCCCCAGCGGAAAAATGGCCAAAAACGGGTGGGCAATAGCCTTGGTGGGGGGCGTGGGCGAAGTTCGTCCGCCGGACTCGGAATGGCCCGAGAATTTGTGGGTGGCCTCTGTGTGCCAAAAATAGGCCACGGGCACAGCCGCACTCAAAAATTAGTGCCCGAACGTCGGGGTGCCAAACCCCCCAGCGGAAATATGGCCAAAAAACGGGTGGGCTGTAGTCCTTGTGGGGGGCGTGGGCGAAGTTCGTCCTCCGGACTCAGAATGGCCCGAGACCTTGCGGGCGGCCGCCGTGTTCCAAAAATTGGTCACGCGCAAAGCCGCGCCCAAAAATTAGCGCCCGAAGGTCGGGGTGCCAAAACCCCCCAGCGGAAAAATTGCCAAAAAACGGGTGGGCTATAGCCTTGGTGGGGGGCGTGGGCGAAGTTCGTCCGCCGGACTCGGAATGATCCGAGAATTTTCGGGCGGCCTCCGTGTGCCAAAAATTGGCCACGGGCATAGCCACGCCCAAAAATTAGCACCCGAAGGTCGGGGTGCCAAAACCCCCTAGCGGAGAAATGGCCAAAAAACGGGTGGGCTATAGCCTTGGTGGGGGGCGTGGGGGAAGTTCTTCCTCCGGACTCAGAATGGCCCGAGACTTTGCGGGCGGCCTCCGTGTGCCAAAAATTAGTCACGCGCATAGCCGCGCCCAAAAATTAGCGCCCGAAGATTGGGGTACAAAAACCCCGCAGCGGAAAAATTGCCAAAAAACGTGTGGGCTAAAGCCTTGGTGGGGGGCGTGGGCGAAGTTTGTCTGCCGGACCCGGAATGGCCCGAGACTTTGCGGGCGGCCTCCATATGCCAAAAATAGGGCACGGGCACAGCCGCGCCCAAAAATTAGCTCCCAAAGGTCGGGGTGCCAAAACCCCCCAGCGGAAAAATGGCCAAAAAACGAGTGGGCTATAGACTTGGTGGGGGGCGTGGGCGAAGTTCGTTCGCCGGACTCGGAATGGCCTGAGACTTTGCGGGCGGCCTCCGTGTGCCAAAAATAGGCCACGGGCACAGCCGCGCCAAAAAATTAGCGCCCGAAGGTCGGGGTGCCAAAACCCAGCAGCGGAAAAATGGCAAAAAAACGGGTGGGCTATAGCCTTGGTGGGGGGCGTGGGCGAAGTTCGTCCGCCGGACTCGGAATGGCCCGAGAATTTGTGGGTGGCCTCTGTGTGCCAAAAATAGGCCACGGGCACAGCCGCACTCAAAAATTAGTGCCCGAACGTCGGGGTGCCAAACCCCCCAGCGGAAATATGGCCAAAAAACGGGTGGGTTGTAGCCCTTGTGGGGGGCGTGGGCGAAGTTCATCCTCCGGACTCAGAATGGCCCGAGACCTTGCGGGCGGCCGCCGTGTTCCAAAAATTGGTCACGCGCATAGCCGCGCCCAAAAATTAGCGCCCGAAGGTCGGGGGGCCAAAACCCCCCAGCGGAAAAATTGCCAAAAAACGGGTGGGCTATAGCCTTGGTGGGGGGCGTGGGCGAAGTTCATCCGCCGGACTCGGAATGATCCGAGAATTTTCGGGCGGCCTCCGTGTGCCAAAAATTGGCCACGGGCATAGCCACGCCCAAAAATTAGCATCCGAAGGTCGGGGTGCCAAAACCCCCTAGCGGAGAAATGGCCAAAAAACGGGTGGGCTATAGCCTTGGTGGGGGGCGTGGGGGAAGTTCTTCCTCCGGACTCAGAATGGCCCGAGACTTTGCGGGCGGCCTCCGTGTGCCAAAAATTGGTCACGCGCATAGCCGCGCCCAAAAATTAGCGCCCGAAGGTTGGGGTACAAAAACCCCGCAGCGGAAAAATTGCCAAAAAACGTGTGGGCTAAAGCCTTGGTGGGGGGCGTGGGCGAAGTTTGTCTGCCGGACCCGGAATGGCCCGAGACTTTGCGGGCGGCCTCCATATGCCAAAAATAGGGCACGGGCACAGCCGCGCCCAAAAATTAGCTCCCAAAGGTCGGGGTGCCAAAACCCCCCAGCGGAAAAATGGCCAAAAAACGAGTGGGCTATAGACTTGGTGGGGGGCGTGGGCGAAGTTCGTTCGCCGGACTCGGAATGGCCTGAGACTTTGCGGGCGGCCTCCGTGTGCCAAAAATAGGCCACGGGCACAGCCGCGCCCAAAAATTAGCGCCCGAAGGTCGGGGTGCCAAAACCCCCCCGCGGAAAAATTGCCAAAAAACGAGTGGGCTATAACCTTGGTGGGGGGCGTGGGCGAAGTTCGTCCGCCGGACTCGGAATGGCCCGAGACTTTGTGGGCGGCCTCCGTGTGCCAAAAATAGGCCACGGACACAGCCGTGCCCAAAAATTAGCGCCCGAAGGTCGGGTTTCCAAAACCCACCAGCGGAAAAATGTCCAAAAAACGGGTGGGCTATAGCCTTGATGTGGGGCGTGGGCGAAGTTCGCCCGCCGGACTCGGAATGGTCCGACACTTTGTGGGCGGCTTCCGTGTGCCAAAAAAAGGCCACGGGCACAGCCACACCCAAAAATTAGCACCCGAAGGTCGGGGTACCAAAATCCCCCAGCGGAAAAATGGCCAAAAAACTGGTGGGCTATAGCCTTGGCGGGGGGCGTGGGCGACGTTCGTCCGCCGGACTCGGAATGGCCCGAGACTTTGTGGGCGGCCTCCATGTGCCAAAAATAGGCCACGGGAACAGCTGAGCCCAAAAATTAGCGCCCGAAGGTCGGGGTGCCAAAACCCCCCAGCGGAAAAATAGCCAAAAAACGTGTGGGCTATAGCCTTGGTGGGGGGCATGCGCGAAGTTCGTCCGCCGGACTCGGAATGGCCTGAGACTTTACGGGCGGCCTCCGTGTGCCAAAAATAGGCCGCGGGCACAGCCGCGCCCATTAATTAGCACCCGAAGGTTGGGGTGCCAAAACCCCCCAGCGGAAAAATGACCAAAAAACGGGTGGGCTATTGCCTTGGTGGGGGGCGCGGACGAAGTTCGTTCGCCGGGCTCGGAATGGGGTGAGACTTTACGAGGGGCCTCGGGGTGCCCAAAATAAGCCGCGGGCAAGGCCGCGCCCAAAACCAAGCGCCCGACGGTCGTGGTGCCAAAACCCCCCAGCGGAAAAATGGCCAAAAAACGGGTGGGCTATAGCCTTCGTGGGGGGCGCGGTCGAAGTTCGTCCGCCGGGCTCGGAATGGGGCGAGACTTTGTGAGGGGCCTCGGGGTGCCAAAAATAAGCCGTGGGTAAAGCTGCGAACAAAAACACGCTCCCGAAGGTCATGGTGCGAAAACCCCCCAGCGGAAAAATGGCCAAAAAACGGGTGGGCTATAGCCTTGGTGGGGGGCTCAGGCGAAGTTCGTCCGCCGGGCTCGGAATGGAGCGAGAATTAGCGAGTTGCCTCGGGGTGCCAAAAATAAGCCGCGGGCAAGGCCGCGCCCAAAACCAAGCGCCCGAAGGTCGTGGTGCCAAAACCCCCCAGCGGAAAAATGGCCAAAAAACGGGTGGGCTATAGCCTTCGTGCGGGGCGCGGTCGAAGTTCGTCCGCCGGGCTCGGAATGGGGCGAGACTTTGTCAGGGGCCTCGGGGTGCCAAAAATAAGCCACGGGTAAAGCTGCGAACAAAAAAACGCTCCCGAAGGCCATGGTGCCAAAACCCCCCTGCGGAAAAATGGCCAAAAAACGGGTGGGCTATAGCCTTGGTGGGGGGCTCAGGCGAAGTTCGTCCGCCGGGCTCGGAATGGAGCGAGAATTAGCGAGTTGCCTCGGGGTGCCAAAAATAAGCCGCGGGCAAGGCCGCGCCCAAAACCAAGCGCACGACGGTCGTGGTGCCAAAACCCCCCAGCGGAAAAATGGCCAAAAAGCAGGTTGGCTATAGCCTTGTTGGGGGACGCGGGCGATGTTCGTCCGCCGGGCTCGGAATGGGGCGATACTATGCGAGGGGCCTCGGGGTGCCAAAAATAAGCTGCGGGTAAAGCCATGCCCAAAAACAAGCGCCCGAAGGTCGTGGTGCCAAAACCCCCCAGCGGAAAAATTGCCAAAGAACGGGTGGGCTATAGCCTTGGTGGGGGGCGCGGGCGATGTTCGTCCGCCGGGTTCGGAATGGGACGAGACTTTGCGAGGGGCCTCGGGGTGCCAAAAATAAGACGCGGGCAACACTGTACCCAAAAACAAGCGCCCGAAGGTCGTGGTGCCAAAACCCCCCAGCGGATAAATGGCCAAAAAACGGGTGGGCTATAGCCTTGGTGGGGCCGCGGGCGAAGTTCGTCCGCCGGGCTCGGAATGGGGCGAGACTTTGCGAGGGGCATCGCGTTCCAAAAAATAAGCCGCAGGAAAGGCCGCGCCCAAAAACAAGCGCCCGAAGGTTGTGGTGCCATAACCCCCCAGCGGAAAAATGGCCAAAAAACGGGTGGGCTATAGCCTTGGTAGGGGGCGCGGGCAAAGTTCGTCCCCGGGCTCGGAATGGGGCGAGACTTTGCGAGGGTCCTCGCGGTGCCAAAAATATGCCGCGGGCAAAGCCGTGCCGAAAAACAAGCACCCGAAGGTCGTGGTGCCAAAACCCCCCGGCGGAAAAATGGCCAAAAAACGGGTGGGCTATAGCCTTGATGGGGGGCGCGGACGAAGTTCGTTCGCCGGGCTAGGAATGGGGCGATACTTTGCGAGGGGCTTCGCGGTGCGAAAAATAAGCTGTGGGAAAAGCCACACCCAAAAACAAGCGCCCGAAGGTCGTGGTGCCAAAACCCCCCAGCGGATAAATGGCCAAAAAACAGGTGGGCTATAGCCTTGGTGGGTGGCGCGGGCGAAGTTTGTCCGCCGGGCTCGGAATGGGGCGAGACTCTGCGAGGGGCCTCGGGGTGCCAAAAATAAGACACGGGCAAATCCGCACCCAAAAACAAGCGCCCGAAGGTCGTGGTGCCAAAAACCCCCAGCGGATAAATGGCCAAAAAACGGGTGGGCTATAGCCTTGGTGGGGCCGCGGGCGAAGTTCGTCCGCCGGACTCGGAATGGGGCGAGACTTTGTGAGGGGCCTCGGGGTGCGAAAAATAAGCCGTGGGCAAAGCCGCGCCGAAAGGTCGTGGTGCCAAAACCCCCCAGCGGATAAATGGCCAAAAAATGGGTGGGCTATAGCCTTGGCAGGGGGTGCGGGCGAAGTTCGTCCGCCGGGCTTAGAATGGGGCGAGACGTTGCGAGGGGCCTCGGGGTGCCAAAAATAAGCCACGGGCAAAGACTCGCCCAAAAACAAGCGCCCAAAGGTCGTGGTGCCAAAACCCCCCAGCGGAAAAATGGCCAAAAAACGGGTGGGCTAAAGCCTTGGTGGGGGACGCGGGCGAAGTTCGTCCGCTGGGCTCGGAATGTGGTGAGACTTTGCGAGGGGCATTGGGGTCCAAAAAATAAGCCACGGGCAAGTCCGTGCCCAAAAACAAGACCCCGAAGGTCGTGGTGCCAAAACCCCCCAGCGGAAAAATGGCCAAAAAACGGGTGGGCTATAGCCTGGGTGGGGGCGCGGAGCTCACGGAATGGGGCGAGACGTTACGAGGGGCCTCGGGGTGCCCAAAATAAGCCGCGGGCAAAGCCGCGTCCGAAGGTCGTGGTGCCAAAACCCCCCAGCAGATAAATGGCCAAAAAACGGGTGGGCTATAGCCTTGGTGGGGGGAGCGGGCGAAGTTCGCCCGCCGGGCTCGGAATGTGGCGAGACTTTGAGAGGGGCCTCGGGGTGCCAAAAATAAGCAGCGGACAAAGCCGCGCCCAAAAAAAAGTGCCCAAAGGGGGTGGTGCCAAACCCCCCCAGCGGAAAAATGGCCAAAAAACGGGTGGGCTATAGCCTTGGTGGGGGGCGCGGGCGAAGTTCGTCCGCCGGGCTCGGAATGGGGCGAGACTTTGCGAGGGGCCTCGGGGTGCCAAACATATTCCGCGGGCAAGGCCGCGCCCAAAACCAAGCTCCCGAAGGTCGTGGTGCCAAAACCCCCCAGCGGAAAAATGGCCAAAAAACGGGTGGGCTATAGCCTTGGTGGGGGGCGCGGGCGAAGTTCGTCCGCCGCGCTCGGAATGGGGCGAGACTTTGCGAGGGGCCTCGGGGTGCCAACAATAAGCCACGGTCAAAGCCGCGCACAAAAACAAGCTCCAGAAGGTCGTGGTGCCAAAACCCCCCAGCGGAAAAATAGCCAAAAAACGGGTCGGCTATAGCCTTGGTGGGGGCCGCAAGCGAAGTTTGTCCGCCGGGCTCGGAATGTGGCGAGACTTTGCGAGGGGCCTCGGGGTGCCAAAAATAAGCCGCGGGCAAAGCAATGGCCAAAAACAACCGCCCGAAGGTCGTGGTGCCAAAACCCCCCAGCGGAAAAATGGCCAAAAAACGGGTGGGCTATAGCCTTGGTGGGGGGCGCGGGCAAAGTTCGTCCGCCATGCTCGGAATGGGGAGAGACTTTGCGAGGCTCCTCGGGGTGCCAAAAATAAGCCGCGGGCAAAGCCACGCCATAAAACAAATGCCCGAAGGTCGTGGTGCCAAAACCCCCCAGCGGATAAATGGCCAAAAAACGGGTTGGCTATAGCCTTGTTGGGGGGCGCGGTCGAAGTTCGTCCGCCGGGTTCGGAATGGGGCGAGACTTTGCGAGGGGCCTCGGGGTGCCAAAAATAAGCCACGGGCAACGCTACGCCCAAAAACAAGTGCCCGAAGGTCGTGGTGCCAAAACCCCCCAGCGGAAAAATGGCCAAAAAATCGGTGGGCTATAGCCTTGGTGGGTGGCGCGGCGAAGTTCGTCCGCCAAGCTCGGAATTGGGCGAGACCTTACGAGGGGCCTCGGGGTGCCAAAAATAAACCGCGGGCAAAGCAATGCCCAAAAACAAGCGCCCGGAGGTCGTGGTGCCATAACCCCCCAGTGGAAAAATGGCCAAAAAACGGATGGGCTATAGCCTTGGTGGGGGGCGCGGGCGAATTTAGTCCGCCCGGCACGGAATGGGGCGAGACTTTATGAGGGGCCTCGGGGTGTCAAAAATAAGCCACGGGCAAAGCCGCGAACAAAAACAAGCTCCCGAAGGTCGTGGTGCCAAAACCCCACAGCAGAAAAATGGCAAAAAAACGGGTGGGCTATATCCTTGGTGGGGGGCGCGGGCGAATTTCGTCCGCCGGGCTCAGAATGGGGCGAGACTTTGCGAGGGTCCTTGGGGTGTTTAAAATAAGCCATGAGCAAGGCCGCGCCCAAAACCAAGTGCCCAAAGGTCGTGGTGCCAAAACCCCCCTACGGAAAAATGGCCAAAAAACGGGTTGGCAATAGCCTTGGTGGGGGGCGCGGCTGAAGTTCGTCCGCCGGGCTCGAAATTTGGCTAGACTTTGCGAGGGGCCTCGGGGTGGCAAAAATAAGACGCGGTCAAAGCCACGAACAAAAACAAGCTCCCGAAGGTCGTGGGCCCAAACCCCCCAGCGGAAAAATGGCCAAAAAACGGGTGGGCTATATCCTTGGTGGGGGGCACGGGCGAATTTCGTCCGCCGGGCTCGGAATGGGGCGAGACTTTGCGATGGGCCTCGGGGTGCCAAAAATAAGCCGCGGGCAAGGCCGGGCCCAAAACCAATCGCCCGAAGGTCGTGGTGCCAAAACCCCTGAGCGGAAAAATGGCCAAAAAACGGGTTGGCTATAGCCTTGGTGGGGGGCGCAGGCGAAATTCGTCCGCCGGGCTCGGAATGAGGCGAGACTTTGCGAGGGGACTCGAGGACCCAAAAATAAGCCATGGGCAAGGCCGCGCCCAAAAACAAGTGCCCGAAGGTTGTGGTGCCAAAACCCCCGGCGGAAAAATGGCCAAAAAACGGGTGGGCTATATTCTTGGTGGGGGGCGCGGGCGAATTTCGTCCGCCGGGCTCAGAATGGGGCGAGACTTTGCGATGGGCCTCGGGGTGCAAAAAATAAGCCGCGGGCAAGGCCGGGCCCAAAACCAAGCGCCCGAAGGTCGTGGTGCCAAAACCCCCCAGCGGAAAAATGGCCAAAAAACGGGTTGGCTATAGCCTTGGTGGGGGGCGCGGGCGAAGTTCTTCTGTCGGGCTCGGAATGGGGCGAAACTTTGCGATGGGCCTCGGGGTGCAAAAAATAAGCCGCGGGTAAAGCCCCACTCAAAAACAAGCGTCCGAAGGTTGTGGTGCCAAAACCGCCCAGCGGAAAAATGGCCAAAAAACAGGTGGGCTATAGCCTTGGTGGGGGGCGCGGGCGAACTTCGTCCGCCGGGCTCGGAATGGGGCGACACTTTATGAGGGGCCTCGGGGTGCCAAAAATAAGCCGCGGGCAAGGCTGCGTCCAACACCAAACTCCCGAAGGTCGTGGTGCCAAAACCCCCCAGCGGAAAAATGGCCAAAAAACGGGTGGGCTATAGCCTTGGTGGGGGGCGCGGGCGAAGTTCGTCCGCCGGGCTGGGAATGTGATGAGACTTTGCGAGGGCCTCGGGGTCCCAAAAATAAGCCGCGGGCAAGGCCGCGCCCAAAAACAAGCGCCCGAAGGTCGTGGTGCCAAAACCCGCCAGCGGAAAAATAGCCAAAAAACGGGTGGGCTATAGCCTTGGTGGGGGGCGCGGGCGAAGTTCGTCCGCCGGGCTCGGAATGGGGCGAGACTTTGCGAAGGGCCTCGGGGTGCCAAAAATAAGCAGCGGGCAAAGCCGCGCCCAAAAACAAGCTCCCGAAGGTCGTGGTGCCAAAACCCCCCAGCGGAAAAATGGCCAAAAAATGGGTGGGCTATAGCCTTGGTGGGGGGCGTGGGCGAAGTTCGTCCGCCGGGCTCGGAATGGGGTGAGACTTTGCGAGGGGCCTCGCGGTGCCAAAAATAAGCCGTGGGAAAAGCCGACCCAAAAAAAAGCGCCCGAAGGTCCTGGTGCCAAAACCCCCCAGCAGATAAATGGCCAAAAAACGGGTGGGCTATAGACTTGGTGGGTGGCGCTGGCGAAGTTCGTCCGCCAGGCTCGGAATGGGGCGAGACTTTGCGAGGGTCCTCGGGGTGCCAAAAATAAGCTGCGGGCAAAGCCACGCCCAAAAACAAGTGCCCGAAGGTCGTGGTGCCAAAACCCCCCAGCGGAAAAATGGCCAAAAAACAGGTGGGCTATAGCCTTCGTGTGGGGCGCGGGCGAAGTTCGTCCGCCGGGCTCGGAATGGTGCGAGACTTTCCGAGGGGCCTCAGGGTGCCAAAAATAAGACGCGGGCAAGGCCACGCCAAAAACCAAGCACCCGAAGGTCGTGGTGCCAAAACCCCCCAGCGGAAAAATGGCCAAAAAACGGGTTGGCTATAGCCTTGGTGGGGGGCGCGGGCGAAGTTCGTCCGCCGGGCTCGGAATGGGGTGAGACTTTGTGAGGGTCCTCGGGGTGCTAAAAATAAGCCGCGGGCAAAGCTGCGCTAAAAAACAAGCATCCGAAGGTCGTGGTGCCAAAACCCCCCGCGGAAAAATGGCCAAAAAACGGGTTGGCTATAGCCTTGGTGGGGGGCGCAGGCGAAGTTCGTCCGCCGGGCTCGGAATGTGGCGAGACTTTGTGAGGGGCCTCGGCGTCCCAAAAATAAGCCGCGGCAAGACCACACCCAAAAACAAGCGCCCGAAGGTCGTGGTGCCAAAACCCCCCAGCGGAAAAATGGCCAAAAAACGGGTGGGCTATAGCCTTGGTGGGGGGCGCGGGCGAAGTTCGTCCGCCGGGCTCGGAATGGGGCGAGACTTTGCGAGGGGCCTCGGGGTGCCAAAAATAAGCCGCGGGCAAAGCCGCGCCCAAAAACAAGCGTCCGAAGGTCGTGGAGCCAAAACCCCCCAGCGGAAAAATGGCTAAAAAACGGGTGGGCTATAGCCTTGGTGGGGGGCGCGGGCGAAGTTAGTCAGCCGGGCTCGGAATGAGGCGAGACTTTGCGAGGGGCCTTGGGGTGCCAAAAATAAGCCGCGGGCAAGGCCGTGACAAAAACAAGAGCCCGAAGTTCGTGGTGCCAAAACCCCCCAGCTGAAAAATGGCCAAAAAACGGGTGGGCTATAGCCTTCGTGGGGGGCGCGGGCGAAGTTCATCCGCCGGGCTCGGAATGGGGCGAGACTTTGCGAGGGGCCTCGCGGTACCAAAAATAAGCCGCGGGCAAAGCCGCGCGCAAAAACTAGCACCCGAAGGTCGTGGTGCCAAAACCCCCCAGCGGAAAAATGGCCAAAAAACGGGTTGGCTATAGGCTTGGTGGGGGGCGCGGGCGAAGTTCATCCGCCGGGCTCGGAATGGGGCGAGACTTTGCGAGGAACCTCGCGGTGCCAAAAATAAGCCGTGGGAAAAGCCGCGCCCAAAAACAAGCGCCCGAAGGTCGTGCTACTAAAACCCCCCAGCGGATAAATGGCCAAAAAACGGGTGGGCTATAGCCTTGCTGGGGGGCGCGGGCGAAGTTTGTCAGCCGGGCTCGGAATGAGGCGAGACTTTGCGAGGGGCCTCAGGGTGCCAAAAATAAGCCACGGGCAAATTCACACCCAAAAACAAGCGCCCGAAGGTCGTGGTGCCAAAACCCCCCAGCGGATAAATGGCCAAAAACGGGTGGGCTATAGCCTTGGTAGGGGCGCGGCGGTTCCGCCGGCTAGGAACGGGCGAGACTTTGCGAGGGGCCCCGGGTGCAAAAAAGCCAGGCAAAGCCGAACAAAAACAAGCCTCCGAAGGTCGTGGTGGCAAAACCCCCAGCGGAAGAATGGCAAAAAAACGGGTGGGCTATAGCCATGGTGCGGCGCGCAGGCGAAGTTGGTCCGCCGGGCTCGGAATGGGGCGAGACTTTGAGAGAGGCCTCGCGGTGCCAAAAGTAAGCCGAGGGCAAAGCCGCCCAAAAAAGCACCCGAAAGGTCGTGGTACCAAAACCCCCTAGTGGAAAAATGGCCAAAAAACGGGTGGGCTATAGCCTTGGTGGGGGGCGCAGGCGAAGTTCGTCCGCCGGGCTCGGAATGGGGCGAGACTTTGCGAGGAGCCTCGTGGTGCCAAAAGTAAGCCGTGGGAAAATCCGCGCCCAAAAACAAGCGCCCGAAGGTCGTGGTGCTAAAACCCCCCAGCGGATAAATGGCCAAAAAACGGGTGGGCTATAGCCTTGGTGGGGGGCGCGGGCGAAGTTTGTCAGCCGGGCTCGGAATGAGGCGAGACTTTGCAAGGGGCCTCGGGGTGCCAAAAATAAGCCGCGGGCAAAGCCGCGCCCAAAAACAAGCATCCGAAGGTCGTGGAGCCAAAACCCCCCAGCGGAAAAATGGCTAAAAAACGGGTGGGCTATAGCCTTGGTGGGGGGCGCGGGCGAAGTTCGTCCACCGGGCTCGGAATGGGACGAGACTTTACGAGGGGCCTCGGGGTACCAAAAATAAGCCGCGGGCAAAGCCGCGCCCAAAAACAAGCGTCCGAAGGTCGTGGAGCCAAAACCCCCCAGCGGAAAAATGGCTAAAAAACGGGTGGGCTATAGCCTTGGTGGGGGGCGCGGGCGAAGTTTGTCAGCCGGGCTCGGAATGAGGCGAGACTTTGCGAGGGGCCTTGGGGTGCCAAAAATAAGACGCGGGCAAGGCCGTGACAAAAACAAGAGCCCGAAGTTCGTGGTGCCAAAACCCCCCAGCTGAAAAATGGCCAAAAAACGGGTGGGCTATAGCCTTCGTGGGGGGCGCGGGCGAAGTTCATCCGCCGGGCTCGGAATGGGGCGAGACTTTGCGAGGGGCCTCGCGGTACCAAAAATAAGCCGCGGGCAAAGCCGCGCGCAAAAACTAGCACCCGAAGGTCGTGGTCCCAAAACCCCCCAGCGGAAAAATGGCCAAAAAACGGGTGGGCTATAGCCTTGGTGGGGGGCGCAGGCGAAGTTCATCCGCCGGGCTCGGAATGGGGCGAGACTTTGCGAGGAGCCTCGCGGTGCCAAAAATAAGCCGTGGGAAAAGCCGCGCCCAAAAACAAGCGCCCGAAGGTCGTGCTACTAAAACCCCCCAGCGTATAAATGGCCAAAAAACGGGTGGGCTATAGCCTTAGTGTGGGGCGCGGGCGAAGTTTGTCAGCCGGGCTCGGAATGAGGCGAGACTTTGCGAGGGGCTCAGGGTGCCAAAAATAAGCCACGGGCAAATTCACACCCAAAAACAAGCGCCCGAAGGTCGTGGTGCCAAAACCCCCCAGCGGATAAATGGCCAAAAAACGGGTGGGCTATAGCCTTGGTAGGGGGCGCGGGCGAAGTTCGTCCGCCGGGCTAGGAACGGGGCGAGACTTTGCGAGGGGCCCCGGGGTGCCAAAACTAAGCCACGGGCAAAGCCGCGAACAAAAACAAGCCTCCGAAGGTCGTGGTGGCAAAACCCCCAGCGGAAAAATGGCAAAAAAACGGGTGGGCTATAGCCATGGTGCGGAGCGCAGGCGAAGTTTGTCCGCCGGGCTCGGAATGGGGCGAGACTTTGCGAGGGGCCTCGGGGTGCCAAAAATAAGCCGCGGGCAAAGCCGCGCCCAAAAAAAAGCTCCCGAAAGGTCGTGGTACCAAAACCCCCTAGTGGAAAAATGGCCAAAAAACGGGTGGGCTATAACCTTGGTGGGGGGCGCAGGCGAAGTTCGTCCGCCGGGCTCGGAATGGGGCGAGACTTTGCGAGGAGCCTCGTGGTGCCAAAAGTAAGCCGTGGGAAAATCCGCGCCCAAAAACAAGCGCCCGAAGGTCATGGTGCTAAAACCCCCCAGCGGATAAATGGCCAAAAAACGGGTGGGCTATAGCCTTGGTGGGGGGCGCGGGCGAAGTTTGTCAGCCGGGCTCGGAATGAGGCGAGACTTTGCAAGGGGCCTCGGGGTGCCAAAAATAAGCCGCGGGAAAAGCCGCACCCAAAAACAAGGGCCCGAAGGTCGTGGTCCCAAAACCCCCCAGCGGAAAAATGGCCAAAAAACGGGTGGGCTATAGCCTTGGTGGGGGGCGCGGGCGAAGTTCGTCCCCCGGACTCGGAATGTGGCGAGACTTTGCGAGGGGCCTCGGGGTCCCAAAAATAAGATGCGGGCAAGGCCGTGCCCAAAAACAAGCACCCGAAGGTCGTGGTGCCAAAACCCCCCAGCGGAAAAATGGCCAAAAAACGGGTGGGCTATAGCCTTGGTGGGGGGCGCGGGCGAAGTTCGTCCGCCGGGCTCGGAATGGGGCGAGACTTTGCGAGTTCCCTCGGGGTGCCAAAAATAAGCCGCGGGCAGGGCCGCGCTCAGAAACAAGCGCCCAAAGGTCGTGGTGCCAAAAACAACAAGCGAAAAAATGGCCAAAAAACGGGTGGGCTATAGCCTTGGAGGGGGGCGTTGGCAAAGTTCGTCCGCCGGGCTCGGAATGGGGCGAGCCTTTGCGAGGGACCTCGGGGTGCCAAAAATAAGACGCGGGCAAGGCCGTGCCCAAAAACAAGTGCCCGAAGGTCGTGGTGCCAAAACCCCCCAGCAGAAAAATGGCCAAAAAACGGGTGGGCTATAGCCTTGGTGGGGGGCGCGGGCGAAGTTCGTCCCCCGGGCTCGGAATGTGGCGAGACTTTGTGAGGGGCCTCGGGGTCCCAAAAATAAGACGCGGGCAAGGCCGTGCCCAAAAAAAAGTACCCGAAGGTCGTGGTGCCAAAACCCCCCAGCAGAAAAATGGCCAAAAAACGGGTGGGCTATAGCCTTGGGGCGTGGCGAAGTTAAATCCCTGGCCTCGGAATGGGGTGAGACTTTGCGAGGGGCCTCGGGGTGCCAAAAATAAGCCGCGGGCAATGCCGCGCCCAAAAACAGGTTCCCTAAGGTCGTGGTCCCAAAACCTCCCAGCGGAAAAATGGCCAAAAAACGGGTGGGCTATAGCCTTGGTGGGGGGCGCGGGCGAAGTTCGTCCGCCGGGCTTGGAATGGGGCGAGACTTTGCGAGTTGCCATTGGGGTGCCAAAAATAAACCGCGGGAAAGGCCGCTCCCAAAAACAAGCACCCGAAGGTCGTGGTGCCAAAACCCCCCAGCGGAAAAATGGCCAAAAAACGGGTTGGCTATAGCCTTGGTGAGGGGGGCGGGCGAAGTTCGTCCGCGGGGCTCCGAATGCGGGGAGACTTTGCGAGGGGCCTCGGGGTGCCAAAAATAAGACGCGTACAAAGCCACACCCAAAAACAAGGGCCCAAAGGTCGTGGTGCCAAAACCCCCCAGCGGATAACTGGCCAAAAAACGGGTGGGCTATAGCCTTGGTGGGGGGCGCGGGCGAAGCTCGTCCGCCGGGCTCGGAATAGGGCGAGACTTTGCGAGGGGCCTCGGGGTACCAAAAATAAGCCACGGTCAAGGCCGCGCCCAAAACCAAGTGCCCGAAGGTCGTGGTGCCAAAACCCCCCAGCGGAAAAATGGCCAAAAAACGGGTTGGCTATAGCCTTGGTGGGGGGCGCGGGCGAAGTTCGTCTGCCTGGCTCGGAATGGGGCGAGACTTTGCGAGGGTCCTCGGTGTCCCAAAATTAATCCGCAGGCAAAACCGCGCCCAAAAACAAGCCCCTGAAGGTCGTGGTGCAAAAACCCCCCAGCGGATAAATGGCCAAAAAAGGGGTGGGCTATAGCCTTGGTGGGGGGCGCGGGCGAAGTTCGTCCGCCGGGCTCGGAATGGGACGAGACTTCGCGAGGGGCCTCGGGGTGCCAAAAATAAGCCGCGGGAAAAGCCGCGCCCAAAAACAAGCACCCGAAGGTCGTGGTGCCAAAACCCCCCAGCGGATAAACGGCCAAAAAATGGGTGGGCTATAGCCTTGGTGGGGGGGGCGGGCGAAGTTCGTCCTCCGGGCTCGGAATGCGGGGAGACTTTGCGAGGGGCCTCGGGCTGCCAAAAATAGGACGCGTACAAAGCCGCGCCCAAAAACAAGCTCCCGAAGGTCGTGGTACGAAAACCGCCCAGCGGATAAATGGCCAATAAACGGGTGGGCTATAGCCTTGGTGGGGGGCGCGGGCGAAGTTCGTCCGCCGGGCTCGGAATGGGGCGAGACTTTGCGAGTTGCCACGGGGTACCAAAAATAAGCCGCGGGCAAGGCCGTGCTCAGAAACAAGCGCCCGAAGGTCGTGGTGCCAAAAACAACAAGTGGAAAAATGGCCAAAAAACGGGTGGGCTATAGCCTTGGTGGGGGGCGTGGGCAAAGTTCGTCCGCCGGGCTCGGAATGGGGCGAGACTTTGCGAGGGGCCTCGGGGTGCCAAAAATAAGACGCGGGCAAAGCCGCGCCCAAAAATTAGCGCCCGAAGTTCGTGGTGCCAAAACCACCCAGCGGATAAATGGCCAAAAAACGGGTGGGCTATAGCCTTGGTGGGGGGCGCGGGCGAAGTTCGTCCGCCGGGCACAGAATGGGGCGAGACTTTGCGAGGGGCCTCGGGGTGCCAAAAATAAGACGCGGGCAAAGCCGCGCCCAAAAATTAGCGCCCGAAGTTCGTAATGCCAAAACCACCCAGCGGATAAATGGCCAAAAAACGGGTGGGCTATAGCCTTGGTGGGGGGCGCGGGCGAAGTTCGTCCGCCGGGCACAGAATTGGGCGAGACTTTGCGAGGGGCCTCGGGGTGCCAAAAATTAGCCACGGGCAAAGCCGCGCCCAAAAACAAGCGCCCGAAGGTCGTGGTGCCAAAAACATCAAGCGGAAAAATGGCAAAAAAACGGGTGGGCTATAGCCTTGGTGGGGGGCGCAGGCGAAGTTCGTCCCCCGTGCTCGGAACGGGGCGAGACTTTGCGAGTGGCCTTGGGGTGCCAAAAATAAGCCGCGGGCAAAACCGCGTCCAAAAACAAGTACCCGAAGGTTGTGGTGCCAAAACCCCGCAGCGGAAAAATTGCCAAAAAACGGGTGGGCTATAGCCTTGGTGTGGGGCGCGGGCGAAGTTCGTCCGCCGGGCTCGGAATGGGGCGAGACTTTGCGAGGGGCCTCGCGGTGCCAAAAATAAGCCGTGGGAAAAGCCTCACCCAAAAACAAGCACCCGAAAGTCGTGGTGCCAAAACCCCCCAGCGGATAAATGGCCAATAAACGGGTGGGCTATAGCCTTGGTGGGTGGCGCGGGCGAAGTTCGTCCGCCAGGTTCGGAATAGGGTGAGACTTTGCGAGGGTCCTCGGGGTGCCAAAAAGAAGCCGCGGGCAAAGCCACACCCAAAAACAAGCGCCTGAAGGACGTGGTGCCAAAACCCCCCAGCGGAAAAAGGGCCAAAAAACGGGTGGGCTATAGCCTTGCTGGGGGGCGCGGGTGAAGTTCTTCCGCCGGGCTCGGAATGGGGTGAGACTTTGCGAGGGGCATCGCGGTGCCAAAAATAAGCCGTGGGAAAATCCTCACCCAAAAACAAGTGCCCGAAGGTCACGGTGCCAAAACCCCCCAGCGGATAAATGGCCAAAAAACGGGTGGGCTATAGCCTTGGTGGGGGGGGCGTGCAAAGTTAGTCCGCCGGGCTTGGAATGGGGTGAGACTTTGCGAGGGTCATCACGGTGCCAAAAATAAGCCCTGGGAAAAGCCTCTTCCAAAAACAAATGCCCGAAGGTCGTGGTGCTAAAACCCCGCAGAGGAAAAATGGCCAAAAAACGGGTGGGCTATAGCTTTGGTGTGGGGCGCGGGCGAAGTTTGTCCGCCGGGCTCGGAATGGGGCGAGACTTTGCGAGGGGCCTCGCGGTGTCAAAAATAAGCCGTGGGAAAGCCGCACCCAAAAACAAGCACCCGAAGGTCGTGGTGCCAAAACCCCCCAGCGGATAAATGGCCAATAAACGGGTGGGCTATAGCCTTGGTGGGTGGCGCGGGCGAAGTTCGTCCGCCAGGCTCGGAATGGGGTGAGACTTTGCGAGGGTCCTCGGGGTGCCAAAAAGAAGCCGCGGGCAAAGCCACACCCAAAAACAAGCACCTGAAGGACGTGGTGCCAAAACCCCCCAGCGGAAAAATGGCCAAAAAACGGGTGGGCTATAGCCTTGCTGGGGGGCGCGGGTGAAGTTCTTCCGCCGGGCTCGGAATGGGGTGAGACTTTGCGAGGGGCATCGCGGTGCCAAAAATAAGCCGTGGGAAAATCCTCACCCAAAAACAAGTGCCCGAAGGTCACGGTGCCAAAACCCCCCAGCGGATAAATGGCCAAAAAACGGGTGGGCTATAGGCTTGGTGGGGGGCACGGGCAAAGTTAGTCCGCCGGGCTCGGAATGGGGTGAGACTTTGCGAGGGGCATCGCGGTGCCAAAAATAAGCCGTGGGAAATGCCTCACCCAAAAACAAATGCCCGAAGGTCGTGGTGCTAAAACCCCCCAGCGGATAAATGGCCAAAAAACGGGTGGGCTATAGCCTTGGTGGGTGGCGCGGGCGAAGTTCGTCCGCCAGGCTCGGAATGGGGCGAGACTTTGCGAGGGTCCTCGGGGTGCCAAAAATAAGCCACGGGCAAAGCCATAACCAAAAACAAGCTCCCGAAGGTCGTGGTACAAAACCCCCCAGCGGAAAAATGGCCAAAAAACGGGTGGGCTATAGCCTTGGTGGGGGGCGCGGGCGAAGTTCGTCCGCCGGGCTTGGAATGGGGCGACACTTTGCGAGGGGCCTCGGGGAGCCAAAAATAAGCCGCGGGAAAAGCCGCACCGAAAAACAAGCACCCAAAGGTCGTGGTGCCAAAACCCCGCAGCGGAAAAATGGCCAAAAAACGGGTGGGCTATAGCTTTGGTGTGGGGCGCGGGCGAAGTTTGTCCGCCGGGCTCGGAATGGGGCGAGACTTTGGGAGGGGCCTCGCGGTGTCAAAAATAAGCCGTGGGAAAGTCGCACCCAAAAACAAGCACCCGAAGGTCGTGGTGCCAAAACCCCCCAGCGGATAAATGGCCAATAAACGGGTGGGCTATAGCCTTGGTGGGTGGCGTGGGCGAAGTTCGTCCGCCAGTCTCGGAATGTGGCGAGACTTTGCGAGGGGCCTCGGGGGTGCCAAAAATAAGCCGCGGGCAAAGCCGCACCCAAAAACAAGCACCTGAAGGACGTGGTGCCAAAACCCCCCAGCGGAAAAATGGCCAAAAAACGGGTGGGCTATAGCCTTGCTGGGGGGCGCGGGTGAAGTTCTTCCGCCGGGCTCGGAATGGGGTGAGACTTTGCGAGGGGCATCGCGGTGCCAAAAATAAGCCGTGGGAAAATCCTCACCCAAAAACAAGTGCCCGAAGGTCACGGTGCCAAAACCCCCCAGCGGATAAATGGCCAATAAACGGGTGGGCTATAGCCTTGGTGGGTGGCGTGGGCGAAGTTCGTCCGCCAGTCTCGGAATGTGGCGAGACTTTGCGAGGGGCCTCGGGGGTGCCAAAAATAAGCCGCGGGCAAAGCCGCGCCCAAAAACAAGCACCCGAAGGTCGTGGTGCCAAAACCCCCCAGCGGATAATCGGCCAAAAAATGGGTGGGCTATAGCCTTGGTGGGTGGCGCGGGCGAAGTTCGTCCGCCAGGCTCGGAATGGGGCGAGACTTTGCGAGGGTCCTCGGGGTGCCAAAAATAAGCCACGGGCAAAGCCATAACGAAAAAAAAGCTCCCGAAGGTCGTGGTGCAAAACCCCCCAGCGGATAATCGGCCAAAAAATGGGTGGGCTATAGCCTTGGTGGGGGGGCAGGCGAAGTTCGTCCGCCGGGCTCGGAATGCGGGGAGACTTTGCGAGGGTCCTCGGGATTTAAAAAATAATCCGCGGGCAAAGCCGCGTCCAGAAACAAGCACCCGAAGGTCGTGGTACGAAAACCCCCCAGCGGATAGATGGCCAAAAAACGGGTGGGCTATAGCCTTGGTGGGTGGCGCGGGCGAAGTTCGTCCGCCAGGCTCGGAATGTGGCGAGACTTTACGAGGGGCCTCGGGGTGCCCAAACTAAGCCACGGCCAAAGCCACGGACAAAAACAAGTGCCCGAAGGTCGTGGTGCCAAAGCCCGCCAGCGGAAAAATGGCCAAAAAACGGGTGGGCTATAGCCTTGGTGGGGGGGCGGGCGAAGTTCATCCGCCGGGCTCGGAATGGGGCGAGACTTTGCGAGGGGCGTCGGGGTACAAAAAATAAACCGCGGGCAAAGCCGCGCCCAAAAACAAGTGCACGAAGGTCGTGTTGCCAAAACCCCCCAGCGGATAAATGGCCAAAAAATGGGTGGGCTATAGCCTTGGTGGGGGGTGCGGGCGAAGTTCGTCCGCCGGGCTCGGAATGGGGCGAGACTTTGCGAGGGGCCTCGGGTTCCAAAAATAAGACACGGGTAAAGCGCCCAAAAACAAGCACCCGAAGGTCGTGGTGCCAAAACCCCAGCGGATAAATGGCCAAAACGGTGGGATATAGCCTTGGTGGGCGCGGCGAGATTCGTCCACCGTGCTCGGAATGTGGCGAAACTTTGCGAGGGGCCTCGGGGTCCCAAAAATAAGCCGCGGGCAAGGACACGCCCTAAGGTCGTGGTGCCAAAACCCCCAAGCGGAAAAATGGCCAAAAAACGGGTGGGCTATAGCCTTGGTGGGGGGCGCGGGCGAAGTTCGTCCGCCGGGCTCGGAATGGGGCGAGACTTTGCGAGGGGCCTCGGGGAGCCAAAAATAAGCCGTAGACAAAGCCGTGCCCAAAAACAAGCGCACGAAGGTTGTGGTCCCAAAACCCCCCAGCGGAAAAATGGCCAAAAAACGGGTGGGATTTAGCCTTGGTGGGGGGGGCGGGCGAAGTTCATCCGCCGGGCTCGGAATGGGGCGAGACTTTGCGAGGGGCGTCGGGGTGCAAAAAATAAACCGCGGGCAAAGCCGCGCCCAAAAACAAGTGCACGAAGGTCGTGTTGCCAAAAGCCCCCAGCTGATAAATAGCCAAAAAATGGGTGGGCTATAGCCTTGGTGGGGGGTGCGGGCGAAGTTCGTCCGCCGGGCTCGGAATGGGGCTAGACTTTGCGAGGGGCCTCGGGGTTCCAAAAATAAGACACGGGTAAAGCCGCGCCCAAAAACAAGCGCCCGAAGGTCGTGGTGCCAAAACCCCCCAGCGGATAAGTGGCCAAAAAACGGGTGGGATATAGCCTTGGTGGGGGGCGCGGGCGAAGTTCGTCCCCCGTGCTCGGAATGTGGTGAAACTTTGCGAGGGGCCTCGGGGTCCCAAAAATAAACCGCGGGCAAGGCCGCGCCCTAAGGTCGTGGCGCAAAAACCCCCAAGCGGAAAAATGGCCAAAAAACGGGTGGGATATAGCATTGGTGGGGGGCGCGGGCGAAGTTCGTCCCCCGTGCTCGGAATGTGGCGAAACTTTGCGAGGGGCCTCGGGGTCCCAAAAATAAGCCGCGGGCAAGGCCGCGCCCTAAGTTCGTGGTGCCAAAACCCCCAAGCGGAAAAATGGCCAAAAAACGGGTGGGCTATAGCCTTGGTGGGGGGCCCGGGCGAAGTTCGTCCGCCGGGCTCGGAATGGGGCGAGACTTTACGAGGGGCATCGGGGTGCCAAAAATAAGACGCGGGCAAAGCCACGCCCAAAAACAAGCACCCAAAGTTCGTGGTGCCAAAACCCCCCAGCGGATATATGGCCAAAAAACGGGTGGGCTATAGCCTTGGTGGGGGGCGCGGGCGAAGTTCGTCCGCCGGGCTCGGAATGGGGCTAGACTTTGCGAGGGGCGTCGGGGTGCCAAAAATAAGACACGGGCAAAGCCGCGCCCAAAACCAAGCGCCCGAAGGTCGTGGTGCCAAAACCCCCCAGCGGATAAATGGCCAAAAAACGGGTGGGATATAGCCTTGGTGGGGGGGGCGGGCGAAGTTCGTCCCCCGTGCTCGGAATGTGGCGAAACTTTGCGAGGGGCCTCGGGGACCCAAAAATAAGCCGCGGGCAAGGCCGCGCCCTAAGGTCGTGGTGCCAAAACCCCCAAGCGGAAAAATGGCCAAAAAACGGGTGGGATATAGCATTGGTGGGGGGCCCGGGCGAAGTTCGTCCCCCGTGCTCGGAATGTGGCGAAACTTTGCGAGGGGCCTCGGGGACCCAAAAATAAGCCACGGGCAAGGCCGCGCCCTAAGGTCGTGGTGCCAAAACCCCCAAGCGGAAAAATGGCCAAAAAACGGGTGGGCTATAGCCTTGGTGGGGGGCGCGGGCGAAGTTCGTCCGCCGGGCTCGGAATGGGGCGAGACTTTGCGAGGGGCCTCGGGGTGCCAAACATAAGCCGTAGGCAAAGCCGCGCCTAAAAACAAGTGCAGGTCGTGGTCCCAAAACCCCCCAGCGGAAAAATGGCCAAAAAACGGGTGGGCTATAGCCTTGGCGGGGGGCGAGGGCGATGTTCGTCCGCCGGGCTCGGAATGGGGCGAGACTTTGCGAGGGGCCTCGGGGTGCCAAAAATAAGCCGCGGGCAAAGCCGCGCCCATAAACAAGCGCACGAAGGTCGTGGTGCCAAAACCCCCCAGCGGATAAATAGCCAAAAAATGGGTGGGCTATAGCCTTGGTGGGGGGCGCGGGCGAAGTTCGTCTCCCGGGCTCGGAATGGGGCGAGACTTTACGAGGGGCATCAGGGTGCCAAAAATAAGACGCGGGCAAAGCCGCGCCCAAAAACAAGCACCCAAAGTTCGTGGTGCCAAAACCCCCCAGCGGATAAATGGCCAAAAAACGGGTGGGCTATAGCCTTGGTGGGGGGCGTGGGCGAAGTTCGTCCGCCGGGCTCGGAATGAGGCGAGACTTTGCGAGGGGCCTCGGGGCGCCCAAAATAAGCCACGGGCAAATCCGCGCCCAAAAACAAGTGCCCGAAGGTCATGGTGCCAAAACCCCCCAGCGGATAAATGTCCAAAAAATGGGTGGGCTATAGCCTTGGTGGGGGGTGCGGGCGAAGTTCGTCCGCCAGGCTCGGAATGGGGCTAGACTTTGCGAGGGGCCTCGGGGTGCAAAAAATAAGACACGGGCAAAGCCGCGCCCAAAACCAAGCCCCCGAAGGTCGTGGTGCCAAAACCCCCCAGCGGATAAATAGCCAAAAAACGGGTGGGATATAGCCTTGGTGGGGGGCGCGGGCGAAGTTCGTCCCCCGTGCTCGGAATGTGACGAGACTTTGCGAGGGGCCTCGGGGTCCCAAAAATAAGCCGCGGGCAAGGCCGCGCCCTAAGGTCGTGGTGCCAAAACCCCCAAGCGGAAAAATGGCCAAAAAACGGGTGGGCTATAGCCTTGGTGGGGGGTGCGGGCGAAGTTCGTCCGCCGGGCTCGGAATGGGGCTAGACTTTGCGAGGGGCCTCGGGGTGCAAAAAATAAGACCCGGGCTAAGCTGCGCCCAAAAACAAGCGCCCGAAGGTCGTGGTGCCAAAACCCCCCAGCGGATAAATGGCCAAAAAACGGGCGGGCTATAGCCTTGGTGGGGAGGTTCGTCCACTTGGGCTCGGAATGGGGCGAGACTTTGCGAGGGGCCTCGTGGTGCAAAAAATAAGCCGTGGGAAAAGCCGCGGCCAAAAACAAGCGCCCAAAGGTCGGGGTGCCAAAACCCCCCAGCGGAAAAATGGCCAAAAAAGGGTGGGCTATAGCCTTGGTGGGGGCGCTCGCCCGGGCTCGGAGTGGGGAGAGACTTTGCGAGGGCCTCGGGGTGCCAAAAATAAGCCAAGCCGCGCCCAAAACAAGCGCCAGGTCGTGGTGCCAAAACCCCAGCGGATAAATGGCCAAAAACGGGCGGGATATAGCCTTGGTGGGGTGCGTGGGCGAAGCTCGGGAATGGGCGAGACTTTGCGAGGGCCTCGTGGTGCAAAAAATAAGCCGTGGGAAAAGCCGGCCAAAAACAACGCCCAATGGTCGTGGTGCCAAAACCCCCCAGCGGAAAAATGGCCAAAAAAGGATGGGCTATAGCCTTGGTGGGGGGCGCGGGCGAAGTTCGTACGCCGGGCTCGGAGTGGGGAGAGACTTTGCGAGGGGCCTCGGGGTGCCAAAAATAAGCCGCGGGCGAGGCCGCGCCCAAAAACAAGCGCCCGAAGGTCGTGGTGCCAAAACCCCCCAGCGGATAAATGGACCAAAACAAAGTGGCTATAGCCTTGAGTGGGGAGCTGGCAAAGTTAAATCCGCCGGGCTCGGAATGGGCGAGACTTTGCGAGGGGCCTCGGGGTGCCAAAAATAAGCCGCGGGCGAGGCCGCGGCCAAAAACAAGCGCCCAAAGGTCGTGGTGCCAAAACCTCCCAGCGGAAAAATGGCCAAAAAACGGGTGGGCTATAGCCTTGGTGGGGGGCGCGGGCGAAGTTCGTACGCCGGGCTCGGAGTGGGGAGAGACTTTGCGAGGGGCCTCGGGGTGCCAAAAATAAGCCGCGGGCCAAGCCGCGCCCAAAAACAAGCGCCCGAAGGTCGTGGTGCCAAAACCCCCCAGCGGATAAATGGCCAAAAAATGGGCGGGCTATAGCCTTGGTGGGGAGGCGAGTTCGTCCGGGCTCGGAATAGGCGAGACTTTGCGAGGGGCCTCGTGGTGCAAAAATAAGCCGTGGGAAAAGCCAAAAACAAGCGCCCAAAGGTCGGGGTGCCAAAACCCCCCGGCGGAAAAATGGCCAAAAAAGAGTGGGCTCTAGCCTTGGATGGGGGCGCGGGCGAAGTTCGTCCGCCGGACTCGGAATGGGGCGAGACATTGTGAGCGGCCTCAGGGTACCAAAAATAAGCCGCGGAAAATGCTGCGTCCAAGAAAAAGCGCCCGAAGGTCATGGTGCCAAAACTCCCCAGCGGAAAAATGGCCAAAAAACGGGTGGGCTATAGCCTTGGTGGGGGGCGCGGGCGAAGTTCGTCCGCCGGGCTCGGAATGGGGCAAGACTTAGCGAGGGGGCTCGGGGTGCCAAAAATAAGCCACAGGCAAAGCTGCGAACAAAAACAAGCACCCAAAGGTCGTGGCGCCAAAACCCCCCAGCGGAAAAATGGCCAAAAAACGCGTGGTCTATTGCCTTGGTGGGGGGCGCAGGCGAAGTTTGTCCGCTGGGCTCGGAATGTGGCGAGACTTTGCGAGGGGCCTCGGGGTGCCAAAAATAAGCCGCGGGCCAAGCCGCGCTCAAAAACAAGTGCCCGAAGGTCGTGGTCCCAAAACCCCCCAGCGGAAAAATGGCCAAAAAACGGGCGGGCTATAGCCTTGGTGGGGAGCGCGGGCGAAGTTCGTCCGCCGGGCTCGGAATGGGGCGAGACTTTGCGAGGGGCCTCGCGGTGCCAAAAATATGCTGTGGGAAAAGCCGCGGCCAAAAACAAGCGCCCAAAGGTCGTGGTGCCAAAACCCCCCAGCGGAAAAATGGCCAAAAAACGGGCGGGCTATAGCCTTGGTGGGGGGCGCGGGCGAAGTTCGTCCGCCGGGCTCGGAATGGGGCGAGACTTTGTGAGCGGCCTCAGGGTACCAAAAATAAGCCGCGGAAAATGCTGCGTCCAAGAAAAAGCGCCCGAAGGTCATGGTGCCAAAACTCCCCAGCGGAAAAATGGCCAAAAAACGGGTGGGCTATAGCCTTGGTGGGGGGCGCGGACGAAGTTCGTCCGCCGGGCTCGGAATGGGACGAGACTTTACGAGGGGCCTCGGGGTGCCAAAAATAAGCCGCGGACAAAGCCGCACCCAAAAACAAGCCCCCGAAGGTCGTGGTGCCAAAACCCCCCAGCGGATAAATGGCCAAAAAACGGGTGGGCTATAGCCTTGGTGGGTGGCGCGGGCAAAGTTCGTCCGCCAAGCTCGGAATGGGGCGAGACTTTGCGAGGGTCCTCAGAGTGCCAAAAATAAGCCGCGGAAAAGGCTGCGTCCAAAAAAAAGCGCCCGAAGGTCGTGGTTCCAAAACTCCCCAGCGGAAAAATGGCCAAAAAACGGGTGGGCTATAGCCTTGGTGGGGGGCGCGGGCGAAGTTCGTACGCCGGGCTCGGAGTGGGGAGAGACTTTACGAGGGGCCTCGGGGTGCAAAAATAAGCCGCGGGCGAGGCCGCGCCCAAAAACAAGCGCCCGAAGGTTGTGGTGCCAAAACCCCCCAGCGGATAAATGGACAAAAAACGGGCGGGCTATAGCCTTGGTGGGGAGCGCGGGCGAAGTTCGTCCGCCGGGCTCGGAATGGGGCGAGACTTTGCGAGGGGCCTCGGGGTGCCAAACATAAGCCGTAGGCAAAGCCGCGCCCAAAAACAAGTGCACGAAGGTCGTGGTCCCAAAACCCCCCAGCGGAAAAATGGCCAAAAAACGGGTGGGCTATAGCCTTGGCGGGGGGCGAGGGCGATGTTCGTCCGCCGGGCTCGGAATGGGGCGAGACTTTGCGAGGGGCCTCGGGGTGCCAAAAATAAGCCGCGGGCAAAGCCGCGCCCATAAACAAGCGCACGAAGGTCGTGGTGCCAAAACCCCCCAGCGGATAAATAGCCAAAAAACGGGTGGGCTATAGCCTTGGTGGGGAGCGCGGGCGAAGTTCGTCCGCCGGGCTCGGAATGGGGCGAGACTTTGCGAGGGGCCTCGGGGTGCCAAAAATAAGCCGCGGGCCAAGCCGCGCTAAAAAACAAGCTCCCGAAGGTCGTGGTACCAAAACCCCCCAGCGGATAAATGGCCAAAAAACGGGTGGGCTATAGCCTTGGTGGGTGGCGCGGGCAAAGTTCGTCCGCCAAGCTCGGAATGGGGCGAAACTTTGCGAGGGTCCTCGGGGTGCCAAAAATAAGGCGCGGAAAAGGCTGCGTCCAAAAAAAAGCTCCCGAAGGTCGTGGTGCCAAAACTCCCCAGCGGAAAAATGGCCAAAAAACGGGTGGGCTATAGCCTTGGTGGGGGGCGCGGGCGAAGTTCGTACGCCGGGCTCGGAGTGGGGAGAGACTTTGCGAGGGGCCTCGGGGTGCCAAAAATAAGCCGTGGGCCAAGCCGCGCCCAAAAACAAGCGCCCGAAGGTCGTGGTCCCAAAACCCCCCAGCGGAAAAATGGCCAAAAAACGGGTGGGCTATAGCCTTGGTGGGGGGCGCGGGCGAAGTTCGTCCGCCGGGCTCGGAATGGGGCGAGACTTTACGAGGGGCCTCGCGGTGCCAAAACTAAGCCGTGGGAAAAGCCGTACCCAAAAACAAGCTCCCGAAGGTCGTGGTGCCAAAACCCCCCAGCGGATAAATGGCCAAAAAACGGGTGGGCTATAGCCTTGGTGGGTGGCGCGGGCAAAGTTCGTCCGTCAAGCTCGGAATGGGGCGAAACTTTGTGAGGGTCCTCGGGGTGCCTAAAATAAGCCGCGGAAAAGGCTGCGTCCAAAAAAAAGCGCCCGAAGGTCGTGGTGCCAAAACTCCCCAGCGGAAAAATGGCCAAAAAACGGGTGGGCTATAGCCTTGGTGGGGGGCGCGGGCGAAGTTCGTACGCCGGGCTCGGAATGGGGAGAGACTTTGCGAAGGGCCTCGGGATGCCAAAAATAAGCCGCGGGCGAGGCCGCGCCCAAAAACAAGCGCCCGAAGGTTGTGGTGCCAAAACCCCCCAGCGGATAACTGGACAAAAAACGGGCGGGCTATAGCCTTGGTGGGGAGCGCGGGCGAAGTTCGTCCGCCGGGCTCGGAATGGGGCGAGACTTTGCGAGGGGCCTCGCGGTGCCAAAAATAAGCTGTGGGAAAAGCCGCGGCCAAAAACAAGCGCCCAAAGGTCGTGGTGCCAAAACCCCCCTGCGGAACAATGGCCAAAAAACGCGTGGTCTACAGCCTTGGTGGGGGACGCAGGCGAAGTTTGTCCGCCGGGCTCGGAATGTGCCGAGACTTTGCGAGGGACCTCGGGGTGCCAAAATTAAAGCCGCGGGCCAAGCCTCGGCCAAAAACAAGCGATCGAAGGTCGCGGTCCCAAAACCCCCCAGCGGATAAATGGCCAAAAAACGGGCGGGCTATAGCCTTGGTGGGGAGCGCGGGCGAAGTTCGTCCGCCGGGCTCGGAATGGGGCGAGACTTTGCGAGGGGCTCGTGGTGCAAAAAATAAGCCGTGGGAAAAGCCGCGGCCAAAAACAAGCGCCCAAAGGTCGTGGTGCCAAAACCCCCGAGCGGAAAAATGGCCAAAAAAGGGTGGGCTCTAGCCTTGGTGGGGGGCGCGGGCGAGTTAAATCCGTCCCGGAGCTAGGAATGGCGAGACATTGCGTGGGGCCTCAGGGTGCCAAAAATAAGCCGCGGAAAAGGCTGCATCCAAAAAAAAGCGCCCGAAGGTCGTGGTGCCAAAACTCCCCAGCGGAAAAATGGCCAAAAAACGGGTGGGCTATAGCCTTGGTGGGGGGCGCGGGCGAAGTTCGTACGCCGGGCTCGGAGTGGGGTGAGACTTTGCGAGGGACCTCGGGGTGCCAAAAATAAGCCGCGGGCAAAGCCATGCCCAAAAACAAGCGCCCGAAGGTCGTGGTCCCAAAACCCCCCAGAGGAAAAATGGCCAAAAAACGGGTGGGCTGGGGGGCGCGGGCGAAGTTCGTCCGCCGGGCTTGGAATGGGGCGAGACTTTGCGAGGGGCCTCGCGGTGCCAAAAATAAGCCGCGAGCAAAGCCACTCCCAAAAACAAGCGCCCGAAGGTCGTGGTGCCAAAACCCCCCTGCGGAAAAATGGCCAAAAAACGGGTGGGCTATAGCCTTGGTGGGGGGCGCGGGCGAAGTTCGTCCGCCGGGCTCGGAATGTGGTGAGACTTTGCGCGGGGCCTCGGGGTGCCAAAAATAAGCCACGGGCAAAGTGGCGCCCAAAAACAAGCGCCCCAAGGTTGTGGTTTCAAAACCCCCCAGCGGATAAATGGCCAAAAAACGGGTGGGCTAGCCTTGGCGGGGGGCGCGGGCGAAGTTCGTCCCCCGGGCTCGGAATGTAGCGAAACTTTGTGAGGGGCCTCGGGGTGCCAAAAATAAGCCGCGGGCAAAGCCGCGCCCAAAAACAAGCGCCCGAAGGTCGTGGTGCCAAAACCCCCCAGCGGATAAATGGCCAAAAAATGGGTGGGCTATAGCCTTGGTGGGGGGCGCGGGCGAAGTTCGTCCGCCGGGCTCGGAATGGGGCGAGACTTTGCGAGGGGCCTCGGGGTGCCAAAAAAAAGACGTGGGCAAAGCCGCGCCCAAAAACAAGTGCCTGAAGGTCGTGGTGCCGAAACCCCCCAGCTGAAAAATGGCCAAAAAACGGGTAGGCTATAGCCTTGGTGGGGGTCGCGGGCGAAGTTCGTCCGCCGTACTCGGAATGGGGCGAGACTTTGCGAGGGTCCTCGGGGTGCAAAAATAAGCCGCGGGCAAGCCCGCGCCCAAAACCAAGCTCCCGAAGGTCGTGGTGCCAAAACCCCCCTGTGGAAAAATGGCCAAAAAACGGGTGGGCTATAGCCCTGGTGGGGGGGGCGGGCGAAGTTCGTCCCCCGGGCTCGGAATGTGGCGAGACTTTGCGAGGGGCCTTGGGGTCCCAAAAATAAGCAGCGGGCAAGGCCGCGCCCAAATGTCGTGGTGCCAAAACCCCCCAGCGGAAAAATCGCCAAAAAACAGGTAGGCTATAGCCTTGGTGGGGGGCGCGGGCGAAGTTCGTCCGCCGGGCTCGGAATGGGGCGAGACTTTGCGAGGGGCCTCGGGGTGCCAAAAATAATCCGCGGGAAAGGCCGCGCCCAAAACTAAGCTCCCGAAGGTCGTGGTGCCAAAACCCCCCAGTGGAAAAATGGCCAAAAAACGGATGGGCTATAGCCTTGGTGGGGGGCGCGGGCGAAGTTCGTCCCCCGGGCTCGGAATGTGGTGAAACTTTTCGAGGGGCCTCGGGGTCCCAAAAATAAGCCGCGGGCAAGGCCGCACCCTAAGGTCGAGCTGCCAAAACCCCCAAGCAGAAAAATGGCCAAAAAACGGGTGGGCTATAGCCTTGGTGGGGGGCGCGGGCGAAGTTCGTCCGCCGGGCTCGGAATGGGGCGAGACTTTGCGAGGGGCCTCGGGGTGCCAAAAATAAGCCGCGGGCAAAGCCACACCCAAAAACAAGCACACGAAGGTCGTGGTGCCAAAACCCCCCAGCGGAGAAATGGCCAAAAAACGGGTGGGCTATAGCCTTGGTGGGGGGCGCGGGCGAAGCTCGTCCGCCGGGCTCGGAATGGGATGAGACTTTGCGAGGGTCCTCGGGGTGCCAAAAATAAGCCACGGGGAAAGCCGCGCCCAAAAACAAGCGCCCGAAAGTCGTGGTGCCAAAACCCCCCAGTGGATAAATGGCCAAAAAATGGGTGGGCTATAGCCTTGGTGGGGGGCGCGGGCGAAGTTCGTCCGCCGGGCTCGGAATGGGGCGAGACTTTGCGAGGGGCCTCAGGGTGCCAAAAATAAGACGCGGGCAAGGCCGTGCCGAAAAATAAGCGCCCGAAGGTCGTGGTACCAAAACCCCCCAGCGGATAAATGGCCAAAAAACGGGTGGGCTATAGCCTTGGTGGGGGGCGCGGGCGAAGCTCGTCCGCCGGGCTCGGAATGGGATGAGACTTTGCGAGGGGCCTCGGGGTGCCAAAAATAAGCCGCGGGCAAAGCCGCGCCCGTAGGTCGTGGTGCCAAAACCCCCCAGCGGAAAAATGGCCAAAAAACGGGTGGGCTATAGCCTTGGCGGGTGGCGCGGGCGAAGTTCGTCCGCCGGGCTCGGAATGGGGTGAGACTTTCCGAGGGGCCTCGGGGTGCCAAAACTAAGCCGCGGGCAAAGCCGCGGGCAAGGCCGTGCCGAAAAATAAGCGCCCGAAGGTCGTGGTACCAAAACCCCCCAGCGGATAAATGGCCAAAAAACGGGTGGGCTATAGCCTTGGTGGGGGGCGCGGGCGAAGCTCGTCCGCCGGGCTCGGAATGGGATGAGACTTTGCGAGGGTCCTCGGGGTGCCAAAAATAAGCTGCGGGCAAGGCCGCGCCCAAAACCAAGCTCCCGAAGGTCGTGGCGCCAAAACCCCCCTGTGAAAAAATGGCCAAAAAACGGGTGGGCTATAGCCTTGGTGGGGGGGGGCGGGCGAAGTTCGTCCCCCGGGCTCGGAATGGGGCGAGACTTTGCGAGGGGCCTCAGGGTGCCAAAAATAAGCCGCGGAAAAGGCTGCGTCCAAAAAAAAGCGCCCGAAGGTCGTAGTGCCAAAACTCCCCAGCGGAAAAATGGCCAAAAAACGGGTTGGCTATAGCCTTGGTGGGGGACGCGGGCGAAGTTCGTCCGCCGGGCTCGGAATGGGGTGAGACTTTGCGAGGGTCCTCGGGGTACCAAAAATAAGCCGCGGGCAAAGCCATGCCCAAAAACAAGTGCCCGAAGGTCGTGGTCCCAAAACCCCCCAGAGGAAAAATGGCCAAAAAACGGGTGGGCTGGGGGGCGCGGGCGAAGTTCGTCCGCCGGGCTTGGAATGGGGCGAGACTTTGCGAGGGGCCTCGCGGTGTCAAAAATAAGCCGCGAGCAAAGCCACGCCCAAAAACAAGTGCCCGAAGGTCGTGGTGCCAAAACCCCCCAGCGGAAAAATGGCCAAAAAACGGGTGGGCTATAGCCTTGGTGGGGGGCGCGGGCGAAGTTCGTCCGAAGGGCTCGGAATGGGGCGAGACTAGGGGAGGGGCCTTGGGGTGCCAAAAATAAGCCGCGGGCAAGGCCGCGCCCAAAACCAAGCGCCCGAAGGTCGTGGTGCCAAAACACCCCAGCGGAAAAATGGCCAAAAAATGGGTTGGCTATAGCCTTGGTGGGGGGCGCGGGCGAACTTCGTCCGGCGGGCTCGGAATGGGGCGAGACTTTGCGAGTGTCCTCAGGGTGCCAAAAATATGCCGTGGGCAAAGCCGCGCCCAAAAAGAAGTCCCCGAAAGTCGTGGTGCCAAAATCCCCCAGCGGATAAATGGACAAAAAATGGGTCGGCTATAGCGTTGGTGGGGGGCGCGGGCGAAGTTCGTCCGCCGGGCTCGGAATGGGGCGAGACTTTGCGACGGGCCTCAGGGTGCCAAAAATAAGATGCAGGCAAAGCCGCGCTCAAAAACAAGCGCTCAAAGGTCGTGGTGCCAAATCCCCCAGCGGAAAAATGGCCAAAAAACGGGTGGGCTATAGCCTTGGTGGGGGGCGCGGGCGAAGCTCGTCCGCCGGGCTCGGAATGGGATGAGACTTTGCGAGGGTCCTCGGGGTGCCAAAAATAAGCCGCGGGGAAAGCCGCGCCCAAAAACAAGCGCCCGAAAGTCGTGGTGCCAAAACCCCCCAGTGGATAAATGGCCAAAAAATGGGTGGGCTATAGCCTTGGTGGGGGGCGCGGGCGAAGTTCGTCCTCCGGAATCAGAATGGCCCGAGACTTTGCGGGCGGCCTCCGTGATCCAAAAATTGGTCACGGGCAGAGCCGCGCCCAAAAATTAGCGCCCGAAGGTCGGGGTGCCAAAACCCCCCAGCAGAAAAATGGGCAAAAAACGTGAGGGCTATAGACTTGGTGGGGGGCGTGGGCGAAGTTCGTCCGCCGGACCCGGAATGGCCGGAGACTTTGTGGGCGGCCTCCGTGTGCCAAAAATAGGGCACGGGCACAGCTGCGCCCAAAAATTAGCGCCCGAAGGTCGTGGTACCAAAACCCCCCAGCGGAAAAATGGACAAAAAACGAGTGGGCTATAGCCTTCGTGGGGGGCGTGGGCGAAGTTCGTCCGCCGGACTCAGAATGGCCGGAGACTTTGCGGGGGGCCTCCGTGTGCCAAAATTGGTCACGCGCATAGCCACGCCTAAAAATTCGCGCCCGAAGGTCGGGGTGCCAAAACCCCCCAGCGGAAAAATGGCCAAAAAACGGGTGGGCAATAGTCTTGGTGGGGGGCGTGGGTGAAGTTCGTCCTCCAGAATTAGAATGGCCAGAGAGTTTGTGGCGGCCTCCGTGTGCCAATAACACGGGCAGTGCCAAAAATTAGCTCCCAAGGTCGGGTGCCAAAACCCACCAGCGGAAAAATGGCCAAAACGGATGGGCTATCGCCTTGGTGGGGGCGTGGCGAAGTTCATCCGCCGAGTCGGAATGGCTCGAGACTTTGCGGGTGGCCTCTGTGTTCCAAAAATAGGCCACGGGCACAGCCGTACCCAAAAATTAGCGATCAAAGGTCGGGGTGCCAAAACCCCCCAGCGGAAAAATGGCCAAAATACGTGTGGGCTAAAGCCTTGGTGGGGGGCGTGGGCGAAGTTCGTCCGCAGGACCCGGAATGGCCCGAGACTTTGCGGGCGGCCTCCGTGTGCCAAAAATAGGGCACGGGCACAGCCGCGCCCCAAACTTAGTGCCCGAAGGTCAGGGTGCCAAAACCCCCCAGCGGAAAAATGGCCAAAAAACGAGTGGGCTATAGCCTTGGTGGGGGGCGTGGGCGAAGTTCGTCCGCCGGACTCGGAATGGCCCGAGACTTTGCGGGCGGCCTCCGTGTGCCCAAAAATTGGTCACGCGCATAACCGCTCCCAAAAATTACCGCCCGAAGGTCGGGGTGCCAAAACCCCCCAGCGGAAAAATTGCCAAAAAACGAGTGGGCTATAGCCTTGGTGGGGGGCGTGGGCGAAGTTCGTCCGCCGGACTCGGAATGGCCCGAGAATTTGTGGGTGGCCTCCATGTGCCAAAAATAGGCCACGGGCACAGCCGCCCTCAGAAATTAGCGCCCGAAGGTCGGGGTGCCAAAATCCCCCAGCGGAAAAATGGCCAAAAAACGGGTGGGCTATAGCCTTGGTGGGGGGCGTGGGCGAAGTTCGTCCTCCGGACTCAGAATGGCCCGAGACTTTGCGGGCGGCCTCCGTGTGTCCAAAATTGGTAGCCGCGCCCAAAAATTCCAAGGTCGGAGTGCCAAAACCCCAGCGGAAAAATGGCCAAAAAGGTGGGCTATAGTCTTGGTGGGGGCGTGGTGAAGTTCGTCCTCCGTAATAAGAATGGCAGAGAGTTTGTGGGCGGCCTGCGTTTGCCAATAATTGGCCATGGGCAGTGCCACCAAAAATTAGCTCCCGAAGGTCGGGGTGCCAAAACCCACCAGCGGAAAAATGGCCAAAAAACGGATGGGCTATCGCCTTGGTGGGGGGCGTGGGCGAAGTTCATCCGCCGGAGTCGGAATGGCTCGAGACTTTGCGGGTGGCCTCCGTGTGCCAAAAATAGGCCACGGGCACAGCCGTACCCAAAAATTAGCGATCAAAGGTCGGGGTGCCAAAACCCCCCAGCGGAAAAATGGCCAAAATACGTGTGGGCTAAAGCCTTGGTGGGGGGCGTGGGCGAAGTTCGTCCGCAGGACCCGGAATGGCCCGAGACTTTGCGGGCGGCCTCCGTGTGCCAAAAATAGGGCACGGGCACAGCCGCGCCCCAAACTTAGTGCCCGAAGGTCAGGGTGCCAAAACCCCCCAGCGGAAAAATGGCCAAAAAACGAGTGGGCTATAGCCTTGGTGGGGGGCGTGGCGAGTTCGTCCGGACTCGGAATGGCCCGAGACTGCGGGCGGACTCCGTGTGCCAAAAATTGGTCACGCGCATACCCGCTCCCAAAAATTACCGCCCGAAGGTCTGGGTGCCAAAACCCCCCAGCGGAAAAATGGCCAAAAAACGAGTGGGCTATAGCCTTGGTGGGGGGCGTGGGCGAAGTTCGTCCTCCGGAATAAGAATGGCCCGAGACTTTGCGGGCGGCCTCCGTGTGCCAAAAATTGGCCCCGGGCAGAGCCGCGCCCAAAAATTAGCACCCGAAGATCGGGGTGCCAAAACCCCCAGCGGAAAAATGGCCAAAAAACGAGTGGGCTATAGCCTTGGTGGGGGGCGTGGGCGAAGTTCGTCCGCCGGACTCGGAATGGCCCGAGAATTTGTGGGTGGCCTCCGTGTGCCAAAAATAGGCCACGGGCACAGCCGCCCTCAGAAATTAGCGCCCGATGGTCGGGGTGCCAAAATCCCCCAGCGGAAAAATGGCCAAAAAACGGGTGGGCTATAGCCTTGGTGGGGGGCTTGGGCAAAGTTCGTCCTCCGGACTCAGAATGGCCCGAGACTTTGCGGGCGGCCTCCGTGTGTCCAAAAATTGGTCGCGCCCATAGCCGCGCCCAAAAATTAGCGCCCGAAGGTCGGAGTGCCAAAACCCCCCAGCGGAAAAATGGCCAAAAAACGGGTGGGTGGGCTATAGTCTTGGTGGGGGGCGTGGGTGAAGTTCGTCCTCCAGAATCAGAATGGCCAGAGAGTTTGTGGGCGGCCTGCGTGTGCCAATAATTGGCCATGGGCAGTGCCACCAAAAATTAGCTCCCGAAGGTCGGGGTGCCAAAACCCACCAGCGGAAAAATGGCCAAAAAACGGATGGGCTATCGCCTTGGTGGGGGGCGTGGGCGAAGTTCATCCGCCGGACTCGGAATGGCTCGAGACTTTGTGGGTGGCCTCCATGTGCCAAAAATAGGCCACGGGCACAGCCGTACCCAAAAATTAGCGATCAAAGGTCGGGGTGCCAAAACCCCCCTAGCGGAAAAATGACCAAAAAACGGGTGGGCTATAGCCTTGGTGGGGCGGGAAGTTTGTCCGCGGACTCGGCATGGTCCGAGACTTTGCGGGCGGACTCCGTGTACCAAAAATAGGCCACGGCACAGACGCGCCCAAAAATTAGCGAAGGTCGGGTGCCAAAACCCACCAACGGAAAAATGTCCAAAAAACGGGTGGGCTATAGCCTTGGTGGGGGGCGAGGGCGAAGTTCGTCCGCCGGACTCGGAATGGCCCGACACCTTACGGGTGGTCTCCGTGTGTGAAAAATTGGCCACGGGCACAGACGCGCCCAAAAATTAGCGCGCGAAGGTCGGGGTGCCAAAACCCACCAGCGGAAAAATGACCAAAAAACGGGTGGGCTATAGCCTTGGTGGGGGGCGTGGGCGAAGTTCGTCCGCCGGACTCGGAATGGCCCGAGACTTTGCGGGCGGCGTCCGTGTGCCCAAAAATTGGTCACGCGCATAGCCGTGCCCAAAAATTACCGCCCGAAGGTCGGGGTGCCAAAACCCCCCAGCGGAAAAATGGCCAAAAAACGAGTGGGCTATAGCCTTGGTGGGGGGCCTGGGCGAAGTTCGTCCGCCGGACTCGGAATGGCCCGAGAATTTGTGGGTGGCCTCCGTGTGCCAAATATAGGCCACGGGCACAGCCGCCCTCAGAAATTAGCGCCCGAAGGTCGGGGTGCCAAAACCCCCCAGCGGAAAAATGGCCAAAAACGGGTGGGCTATAGCCTTGGTGGGGCGTGGCGAGTTCGTCCTCCGGACTCGAATGGCCCGAGACTTTGCGGCCTCCGTGTGCCCAAAAATTGGTCACGCGCATAGCACAAGCAAAATTAGCGCCCGCAGGTCGGGGTGCCAAAACCCCCCAGTCGAAACATGGCCAAAACACGGGTGGGCTATAGCCTTGGTGGGGGGCGTGGGCGAAGTTCGTCCTCCGGAATCAGAATGGCCCGAGACTTTTCGGGCGGCCTCCGTGTGCCAAAAATTGGCCCCGGGCAGAGCCGCGCCCAAAAATTAGCACCCAAAGATCGGGGTGCCAAAACCCCCCAGCGGAAAAATGGCCAAAAAACGAGTGGGCTATAGCCTTGGAGGGGGGCGTGGGCGAAGTTCGTCCTCCGGACACGGAATGGCCCGAGAATTTGTGGGTGGCCTCCGTGTGCCAAAAATAGGCCACGGGCACAGCCGCACTCAGAAATTAGTGCCCGAAGGTCGGGTTGCAAAACCCCCCAGCGGAAAAATGGCCAAAAAACGGGTGGGCTATAGCCTTGGTGGGGGGCGTGGGCGAAGTTCGTCCGCCAGACTCGGAATGGTCCGAGACTTTGTGGGTGGCCTCCGTGTGCCAAAAAAATTGGACACGGCCACAGCCACACTCAAAAATTAGCACCCGAAGGTCGGGGTACCAAAACCCTCCAGCGGAAAAATGGCCAAAAAACGGGTGGGCTATAGCCTTGGTGGGGGGCGTGGGCGAAGTTCGTCCTCCGGACTCAGAATGACCCGAGACTTTGCGGGCGGCCTCCGTGTGCCAAAAATTGGTCGCGCGCATAGCCGCGCCTAAAAATTAGCGCCCGAAGGTCGGGGTGCCAAAACCCCCCAGCGGAAAAATGGCCAAAAAAGGGGTGGGCTATAGCCTGGGTGGGGGGCGTGGGCGAAGTTCGTCCTCCGGAATCAGAATGGCCCGAGACTTTGCGGGCGGCCTCGGTGTGCCAAAAATTGGCCACGGGTAGAGCCGCGCCCAAAAATTAACGCCCGAAGGTTGGGGTGCCAAAACCCTCCAGCGGAAAAATGTCCAAAAAACGTGAGGGCTATAGACTTGGTGGGGGGCGTGGGCGAAGTTCGTCCGCCGGACTTGGAATCGCCGGAGACTTTGCGGGCAGCCTCCGTGTGCAAAATATTGGCCACGGGCACAGCCGCACCCAAAAATTAGCAACCGAAGGTCGGGGTGCCAAAACCCCCCAGCGGAAAAATGGCCAAAAAACGGGTGGGATATAGCCTTGGTGGGGGGCATCGGCGAAGTTCGTCCGCCGGACCCGGAATGGCCCGAGACTTTGCGGGCAGCCTCCGTGTGCAAAAATAGGGCACGGGCACAGCCGCGCCCAAAAATTAGCGCCCGAAGGTCGGGGTGCCAAAACCCCCCAGCTGAAAAATGGCCAAAAAACGAGTGGGCTATAGCCTTGGTGGGCGAGTCCGGAGTCGGAATGGCCCGAGACTTTGCGGGCGGCCTCCGTGTGCCAAAAATAGGCCACGGCCACAGCCGTGCCCAAAAATTAGCGCCCGAAGTTCAGGGTTCCAAAACCCACCAGCAGAAAAATGGCCAAAAAACGGGTGGGATATAGCCTTGGTGGGGGGCATCGGCGAAGTTCGTCCGCCGGACCCGGAATGGCCCGAGACTTTGCGGGCAGCCTCCGTGTGCAAAAATAGGGCACGGGCACAGCCGCGCCCAAAAATTAGCGCCCGAAGGTCGGGGTGCCAAAACCCCCCAGCTGAAAAATGGCCAAAAAACGAGTGGGCTATAGCCTTGGTGGGGGGCGTGGGCGAAGTTCGTCCGCCGGAGTCGGAATGGCCCGAGACTTTGCGGGCGGCCTCCGTGTGCCAAAAATAGGCCACGGCCACAGCCGTGCCCAAAAATTAGCGCCCGAAGTTCAGGGTTCCAAAACCCACCAGCAGAAAAATGGCCAAAAAACGGGTGGGCTACAGCCTTGGTGGGGGCCGTGGGCGAAGTTCGTCCGCCGGACTCGGAATGGCCCGAGAATTTGTGGGTGGCATCCATGTTCCAAAAATAGGCCACGGGCACAGCCGCACACAAAAATTAGGGCCCGAAGGTCGGGGGGCCAAAACCCCCCATCGGAAAAATGGCCAAAAAACGGGTGGGCTATAGCCTTGGTGGGGGGCGTGGGCGAAGTTCGTCCTCCGAATTCAGAATGGCCCGAGACTTTACGGGCGGCCTCCGTGTGCCGAAAATTGTTCACGCCGTGCTCCAAAATTAGCACCAAGGTCGGGTGCCAAAACCGGCAAAATGGCCAAAAAACGGGTGGGCTATAGCCTTGGTGGGGGGCGTGGGCGAAGTTCGTCCTCCGGAATCAGAATGGCCCGAGAGTTTGCGGGCGGCCTCCGTGTGCCAAAAATTGTGCACGGGCAGAGCCGCGACCATGAATTAGCGCCCGAAGGTCGGGGTGCCAAAATCCCCCAGCAACAAAATGGCCAAAAAACGTGAGGGCTATAGATTGGTGGGGGTCGTGGGCGAAGTTCGTTCGCCGGACTCGGAATGGCCCGAGACTTTGCGGGCGGCCTCCGTGTGCCAAAAATAGGCCACGGGCACAGCCGCGCCCAAAAATTAGCGCCCGAAGTTCGGGGTGCCAAAACCCCCCAGCGGAAAAATGGCCAAAAAACGGGTGGGCTATAGCCTGGGTGGGGGGCGTGGGCGAAGTTCGTCCGCCGGACTCGGAATGGCCCGAGAATTTGTGGGTGGCCTCCGTGTGCCAAAAATAGGCCACGGGCACAGCCGAACTCAAAAATTAGCGCCCGAAGGTCGGGGTGCCAAAACCCCCCAGCGGAAAAATGGCCAAAAAACGGGTGGGCTATAGCCTTGGTGGGGGGCGTGGGCGAAGTTCGTCCGCCGGACTCGGAATGGTCCGAGACTTTGTGGGTGGCCTCCGTGTGCTAAAAATAGGACACGGCCACAGCCGCACTCAAAAATTAGTGCCCGAAGGTCGGGGTGCCAAAACCCCCCAGCGGAAAAATGGCCAAAAAACGGGTGGGCTATAGCCTTGGTGGGGGGCGTGGGCGATGTTAGTCCTCCGGACTCAGAATGGCCCGAGACTTTGCGGGCAGCCTCCGTGTGCCAAAAATTGGTCGCGGGCATAGCCGCGCCCAAAAATTAGCGCCCGAAGGTCGGGGTGCCAAAACCCCCCAGCGGAAAAATGGCCAAAAAAGGGGTGGGCTATAGCCTTGGTGGGGGGCTTGGGCGAAGTTCGTCCTTCGGAATCAGAATGGCCCGAGACTTTGCGGGTGGCCTCGGTGTGCAAAAATTAGCCACGGTAGAGCCGCACCCAAAAATTAACGCCCGAAGGTTGGGGTGCCAAAACCCTCCAGCAGAAAAATGTCCAAAAAACGTGAGGGCTATAGACTTGGTGGGGGGCGTGGGCGAAGTTCATCCGCCGGACCCGGAATGGCCCGAGACTTTGTGGGCGGCCTCCGTGTGCAAAAATAGGCACGGGCACAGCCGCGCCAAAAATTAGCGCCGAAGGTCGGGTGCCAAAACCCCAGCGGAAAAATGGCCAAAAACGGGTGGGCTATGTGGGGGTGGGCGAAGATTCGTCCGCCGAGTCGGAATGGCCCGAGACTTTGTGGGTGGCCTCCGTGTGCCAAAATAGGACACGGCCACAGCCGTACTCAAAAATTAGCGCCAAGGTCGTACCAAAACCCCAGCGGAAAAATGGCCAAAAAACGGGTGGGCTATAGCCTTGGTGGGGGGCGTGGGCGAAGTTCGTCCTCCGGACTCAGAATGGCCCGAGACTTTGCGGACGGCCTCCGTGTGCCAAAAATTGGTCGCGCGCATAGCCGCGCCCAAAAATTAGCGCCCGAAGGTTGGGGTGCCAAAACCCCCCAGCGGAAAAATGGCCAAAAAAGGGGTGGGCTATAGCCTGGGTGGGGGGCGTGGGCGAAGTTCGTCCTCCGGAATCAGAATGGCCCGAGACTGTGCGGGCGGCCTCGGTGTGCCAAAAATTCGCCACGGGTAGAGCCGCGCCCAAAAATTAACGCCCGAAGGTTGGGGTGCCAAAACCCTCCAGCGGAAAAATGTCCAAAAAACGTGAGGGCTATAGACTTGGTGGGGGGCGTGGGCGAAGTTCGTCCGCTGGACCCGGAATGGCCCGAGACTTTGTGGGCGGCCTCCGTGTGCCAAAAATAGGGCACGGACACAGCCGCGCCCAAAAATTAGCGCCCGATGGTCGTGGTGCCAAAACCCCCCAGCGGAATAATGTCCAAAAATCGTGTGGGCTATAGACTTGGTGGGGGGCGTGGGCAAAGATCGTCCGCCGGACTCGGAATGGCCCGAGACTTTGCGGGCGGCCTCCGTGTGCCAAAAATCGGACACGGGCAAAGCCGTGCCCAAAAATTAGCGCCCGAAGGTCGGGGTGGCAAAACCCACCAGCGGAAAAATGGGCAAAAACGGGTGGGCTATAGCCTTGGTGGGGGGTGTGGGCGAAGTTCGTCCTCCGGACTCAGAATGGCCCGAGACTTTGCGGGCGGCCTCCGTGAGCCCGAAATTGGTCACGCGCATAGCCGCACCCAAAAATTAGCGCCCGAAGGTCGGGGTGCCAAAACCCCCCAGCGGAAAAATGGCCAAAAAACGGGTGGGCTATAGCCCTTGTGGGGGGCGTGGGCGAAGTTCGTCCTCCGGAATCAGATTGGCCCGAGACTTTGCGGGCGGCCTCGGTGTTCCAAAAATTGGCCACGGGTAGAGCTGCGCCCAAAAATTAATGCCCGAAGGTTGGGGTGCCAAAACCCTCCAGCGGAAAAATGTCCAAAAAACGTGAGGGCTATAGACTTGGTGGGGGGCGTGGGCGAAGTTCGTCCGCCGGACCCGGAATGGCCCGAGACTTTGTGGGCGACCTCCGTGTGCAAAAAATAGGGCACGGGCACAGCCGCGCCCAAAAATTAGGGCCCGAAGGTCGGGGTACCAAAACCCCCCAGCGGAAAAATGGCCAAAAATCGAGTGGGCTATAGCCTTGGTGGGGGGCGTGGGCGAAGATCGTCCGCCGGACTCGGAATGGCCCGAGACTTTGCGGGCGGCCTCCGTGTGCCAAATATAGGACTCGGGCAAAGCCGTGCCCAAAAATTAACGCCCGAAGGTCGGGGTGTCAAAACCCACCAGCGGAAAAATGGGCAAAAACGGGTGGGCTATAGCCTTGGTGGGGGGTGTGGGCGAAGTTCGTCCTCCGGACTCATAATGTCCCGAGACTTTGCGGGCGGCCTTCGTGAGCCAAAAATTGGTCACGCGCCAAAAATTAGGCCCGAAGGTAGGGGCGACAAAACCCCCCAGCGGAAAAAAGGCCAAAAAACAAGTGGGCTATAGCCTTGGTGGGGGGCGTGGGCGAAGTTCTTCCTCCGGAATCCGAATGGCCCGAGACTTTGCGGGCGGCCTCGGTGTGCCAAAAATTGGCCACGGGTAGAGCCGCGCCCAAAAATTAACGCCCGAAGGTTGGGGTGCCAAAACCCTCCAGCGGAAAAATGTCCAAAAAACGTGAGGGCTATAGACTTGGTGGGGGGCGTGGGCGAAGTTCGTCCGTTGGACCCGGAATGGCCCGAGACTTTGTGGGCGGCCTCCGTGTGCCAAAAATAGGGCACGGACACAGCCGCGCCCAAAAATTAGCGCCCGAAGGTAGGGGTGCCAAAACCCCCCAGCGGATAAATGGCCAAAAATCGGGTGGGCTTTAGCCTCGGTGGGGGGCGCGGGCGAAGTTCGTCCGCCGGGCTCGGAATGGGGCGAGACTTTGCGAGGGGCCTCGGGGTGCCAAAAATAAGCCGCGGGCAAAGCCGCCCTCAAAAACAAGCGTCCGAAGGTCGTGGTGCCAAAACCCCCCAGCGGAAAAATGGCCAAAAAACGGGTGGGCTATAGCCTTGGTGGGGGGCGCGGGCGAAGTTCGTCCGCCGGGCTCGGAATGGGGCGAGACTTTGCGAGGGCCCTCGGGGTGCCAAAAATACGCCGCGGGCAAAGCCGCGCTAAAAAACAAGCGTCCAAAGGTCGTGGTGCCAAAACCCCCGAGCGGAAAAATGGCCAAAAAACGGGTGGGCTATAGCATTGGTGGGGGCGCAGGCGTAGTTCGTCCGCCGGGCTCGGAATGGGGCGAGACTTTTCGAGGGGCCTCGCGGTGCCAAAAATAAGCCGCGGGTAAAGCCGCCCCCAAAAACAAGCGCTCGAAGGTCGTGGTGCCAAAAGCCCCCAGCGGAAAAATGGCCAAAAAACGGGTGGGCTATAGCCTTGGTTGGGGGAGCGGGCGAAGTTTGTCCGCCGTGCTCGGAATTTGGCGCGACTTTGTGAGGGGCCTCGGGGTCGCAAAAATAAGCCGCGGGCAAGGCCGCGCCCAAAAATAAGCGCCCGAAGGTCGTGGTGCCGAAACCCCCCAGCGGAAAAATGGCCAAAAAACGGGTGGGCTATAGCCTTGGTGGGGGGCGCGGGCGAAGTTCGTCCGCCGGGCTCGGAATGGGGTGAGACTTTGCGAGGGTCCTCGGGGTGCCAAAAATAAGCCATGGGCAAAGGCGCGAACAAAAATAAGCGCCCGAAGGTCGTGGTGCCAAAACCCCCCAGCGGATAAATGGCCAAAAAATGGGTGGGCTATAGCCTTGGTGGGGGGCGCGGGTGAAGTTCGTCCTCCGGATTCGGAATGGGGCGAGACTTTGCGAGGGGCCTAGGGGTGCCAAAAATAAGCCACGGAAAAAGATGCGAACAAAAACAAGCTCTCGAAGGTCGTGGTGCAAAATCCCCCAGCGGAAAAATGGCCAAAAAACGGGTGGGCTATAGCCTTGGTGGGGGGCGCGGGCGAAGTTCGTCCGCTGGGCTCGGAATGGGGTGAGATTTTGCAAGCGGTGTCGGGGTGCCAAAAATAAGCCACGGGCAAAGACGCGAACAAAAACAAGCTCCATAAGGTCGTGGTACCAAAACCCCCCTGCGGAAAAATGGCCAAAAAACGGGTGGGCTATAGCCTTGGTGGGGGGCGCAGGCGAAGTTTATCCGCCGGGCTCGGAATGTGGCGAGACTTTGCGAGGGGCCTCGGGGTGCCAGAAATAAGCCGCGGGCAAAGCCGCGCCCAAAAACAAGCTCCCGAAGGTTGTGGTGCCAAAACCCCCCAGCGAAAAAATGACGAAAAAACGGGTGGGCTATAGCCTTTGGTGGGGGGCTCGGGCGAAGTTTGTCCACTGGGCTCGGAATGGGGCGAGACTTTGCGAGTTGCCTCGGGGTGCCAAAACTAAGCCGCGGGCAAGGCCGCGCCCAAAACCAAGCGCCCGACGGTCGTGGTGCCAAAACCCCCCGGCGGAAAAATGGCCAAAAAACGGGTTGGCTATAGCCTTGTTGGGGGGCGCGGGCGAAGCTCGTCCGCCGGGCTCGGACTGGGGCGAGACTTTGTGAGGGGCCTCGGGGTGCCAAAAATAAGCCGCGGGCAACGCTGCACCCAAAAACAAGCGCCCGAAGGTCATGGGGCCAAAACCCCCCAGCGGAAAAATGGCCAAAAAATGGGTGGGCTATAGCCTTGGTGGGGGGCGCAGGCGAAGTTTATCCGCCGGGCTCGGAATGTGGCGAGACTTTGCGAGGGGCCTCGGGGTGCCAGAAATAAGCCGCGGGCAAAGCTGCGCCCAAAAACAAGCGCACGAAGGTCGTGGTGCCAAAACCCCCCGGCGGAAAAATGGCCAAAAAACGGGTGGGCTATAGCCTTGTTGGGGGGCACGGGCGAAGTTTGTCCGCCGGGCTCGGAATGGGGCGAGACCTTGCGAGGGGACTCGCGGAGCCAAAATTAAGCCGCGGGCAAAGCCGCACCCAAAAACAAGCGCCCGAAGGCCGTGGTGCCAAAACCCCCCCGCGGAAAAATGGCCAAAAAACGGGTGGGCTATAGCCTTGGTCGAGGGCGCGGGCGAAGTTCGCCCGCCGAGCTCAGAATGGGGCGAGACTTTGCAAGGGGCCTCGGGGTGCCAAAAATAAGCCACGGGAAAAGCCGCGAACAAAAACAAGCTCACGAAGGTCGTGGTGCCAAAACCCCCCAGCGGAAATATGGCAAAAAAACGGGTGAGCTATAGCCTTGGTGGGGGGCGCAGGCGAAGTTTGTCCGCCGGGCTCGGAATGGAGCGAGACTTTGCGAGGGGCCTAGGGGTGCCAAAAATAAGCCGCGGGCAAAGCCACGCCAAAAAACAAGCGCCCGAAGGTCGTGGTGCCAAAACCCCCCAGCGAAAAATGGCCAAAAAACGGGTGGGCTATAGCCTTGGTGGGGGGCGCAGGCGAAGTTTGTCCGCCGGGCTCGTAATGGGGCGAGACTTTGCGAGTTGCCTCGGGGTGCCAAAACTAAGCCGCGGGCAAGGCCGCGCCCAAAACCAAGCGCTCGAAGGTCGTGGTGCCAAAACCCCCCGGCGGAAAAATGGCCAAAAAACGGGTTGGCTATAGCCTTGTTGGGGGGCGCGGGCGAAGCTCGTCACGGGCCTGAATGGGCGAGACTTTGCGAGGGGCCTCAGGTACAAAATAAGCGCGGGCAATGCTGTGCCCAAAAACAAGCGCCAAGGTCATGGTGCCAAAACCCCAGCGGAAAAATGGCTAAAATGGGTGGGCTAAAGCCTTGGTGGGGCGCAGGCGAGTTTATCCGCCGGGCTCGGAATGTGGCGAGACTTTGCGAGGGCCTCAGGGTGCCAGAAATAAGGCAAAGCGCGCCAAAACAAGCGCCCGAATGTCGTGGTGCCAAAACCCCCCAGCGGATAAATGGGCAGAAAACGGGTGGGCTATAGCCTTGGTGGGGGGCGCGGGCGAAGTTCGTCCGCCGGGCTCGGAGTGGGTCGAGACTTTGCGAGGGGCCTCGGGGTGCCAAAAATAAGCCGCGGGCAAGGCCGCGCACAAAACCAAGTGCCCGAAAATCGTGGTGCCAAAACCCACCAGCGGAAAAATGGCCAAAAAACGGGTTGGCTATAGCCTTGGTGGGGGGCGCGGGCGAAGTTCGTCCGCCGGGCTCGGAATGGGGCGAGACTTTGCGAGGGGCCTCGGGGTACCAAAAATAAGCCATGGGCAAAGCCGCGCTAAAAAACAAGCATCCGAAGGTCGTGGTGCCAAAACCCCCCAGCGGAAAAATGTCCAAAAAACGGGTGGGCTATAGCCTTGGTGGGGGGCGCGGGCGAAGTTCGTCCGCCGGGCTCGGAATGGGGCGAGACTTTTCGAGGGGTCTCACGGTGCCAAAAATAAGCCACAGGCAAAGCCGCAGGCAAAGCCGCGCCCAAAAACAAGCGCCCGAAGGTCGTGGTGCCAAAACCCCCCAGCGGAAAAATGGCCAAAAAACGGGTGGGCTATAGCCTTGGTGGGGGACGCGGGCGAAGTTCGTCCGCCGGGCTCGGAATGTGGCTAGACTTTGCGAGGGGCCTCGGGTGCAAAAATAAGCTGGCAAAGCGCGCCCAAAACCAAGCGCCGAAGGTCGTCGTGCCAAAACCCCAGCGGAAAAAAAAAGCAGGTTGGCTATAGCCTTGTTGCGCGTGGCGATGTTTCCGCCCGGGTTGAATGGGGACGAGACTTTGCGAGGGGCCTCGGGGTGCCAAAATAAGACGGGCGACACTGCACCCAAAAACAAGCGCCGAAGGTCGTGGTGCCAAAACCCCAGCGGAAAATGGCCAAAAAGGTGGGCTATAGCCTTAAGGGGGCGACGGTTCGTCCGCCGGGCTCGGAATGGGGCGAGACTTTGTGAGGGGCCTCGGGGTGCCAAAAATAAGCTGTGGGTAAAGCTGCGAACAAAAACACGCTACCGAAGGCCATGGTGCCAAAACCCCCCAGCGGAAAAATGGCCAAAAAACGGGTGGGCTATAGCCTTGGTGGGGGGCTCAGGCGAAGTTCGTCCGCCGGGCTCGGAATGGAGCGAGAATTAGCGAGTTGCCTCGGGGTACCAAAAATAAGCCGCGGGCAAGGCCGCGCCCAAAACAAAGCGCCCGACGGTCGTGGTGCCAAAACCCCCCAGCGGAAAAATGGCCAAAGAACGGGTGGGCTATAGCCTTGGTGGGGGGCGCGGGCGATGTTCGTCCGCCGGGTTCGGAATGGGACGAGACTTTGCGAGGGGCCTCGGGGTGCCAAAAATAAGATGCGGGCAACACTGCACCCAAAAATAAGCGCCCAAAGGTCGTGGTGCCAAAACCCCCCAGCGGATAAATGGCCAAAAAACTGGTGGGCTATAGCCTTGGTGGGTGGCGAAGCTCGTGGCTGAATGGGCGAGACTCTGCGAGGGGCCTCGGGGTGCCAAAATAAGACACGGGCAAATCCGCACCCAAAACCAAGCGCCCAAGGTCGTGGTGCCAAAACCCCGGATAAATGGCCAAAAACGGTGGGCTATAGCCTTGGTGGGGGCGAGTTCATCCGCCCGGGCTCGGAATGGGGCGAGACTGCGAGGCATCGCGTTCCAAAAATAAGTCAGGGGCAAGGCCCAAAACAAGCGCCGAAGGTTGTGGTGCCATAACCCCCAGCGGAAAAATGGGGTGGGCTATAGCCTTTGGTCGCTGGCGAGTTCGTCCGCCGGCTCGGAATGGGGCGAGACTTTGCGAGGGCATCGCGTTCAAATAAGCTAGGCGCCAAAACAAGCGCCGAAGGTTGTGGTGCCAAAACCCCCAAATGGATAAATGGCCAAAAACAGGTGGGCTATATCCTTGGTGGGTGGCGCGGGCAATCCCGGAGCTCGGAATGGGGCGAGACTCTGCGAGGGGCCTCGGGGTGCCAAAAAAAAGACGCGGGAAAAGCCGCGCCAAAAAACAAGCACCGAAGGTCGTGGTGCCAAAACCCCCCAGCGGATAAATGGCCAAAAAAGGGGTGGGCTATAGCCTTGGTGGGGTGGCGAAGATTCGTCCCGGGCTCGAATGGGGCGAGACTGCGAGGGCATCGCGTTCCAAAAAATAAGCATGGGCAACGCCCAAAACAAGCGCCCAAGGTTGTGGTGCCATAACCCCAAATGGAAAAATGGCCAAAAAGGTGGGCTATAGCCTTGGTGGGCGCGGCGAAGTTCGTCCCCTCGGAATGGGCGAGACTTTGTGAGGGTCCTCGCGGTGCCAAAAATCTCTGGCAAAGCCGTGCCCAAAAACAAGCACCGAAGGTCGTGGGTGCCAAAACCCCAGCGGATAAATGGCCAAAGGTGGGCTATAGCCTTGATGGGGGCGCCGTTCGCCGGGCTCGAATGGGGCGAGACTTTGCGAGGGGCTTCAGCGTGCCAAAAATAAGCTGTGGGAAAAGCCGCACCCAAAAACAAGCGCCGAAGGTCATGGTGCCAAAACCCCATGGATAAATGGCCAAAAACAGTGGGCTATAGCCTTGGTGGGTGGCGGCGGTTTGTCCGCCGGCTCGAATGGGGCGACACTCTGCAAGGGGCCTCGGGTGCTAAAAATAAGACACGGGCAAATCCATTACCCAAAAACAAGCGCCGAAGGTCGTGGTGCCAAAACCCCAGCGGATAAATGGCCAAAAGCACGGGTGGGCTATAGCCTTCTTGAAGCGGTGAAGTTCGTCCGCGGGCTCGGAATGGGGCGAGACTTTGCGAGGGCCTCGGGGTGCGAAAAATAAGCATGGCAAAGTCACCGAAAAGGTCGTGGTGCCAAAACCCCCAGCGGATAAATGGCCAAAAATGGGTGGGCTATAGCCTTGGCGGGGTGTGGCGAGTTCGTCCGCTGGGCTTGGAATGGGGCGAGACGTTGCGAGGGGCCTCGGGGTGCCAAAAATAAGCCACGGGAAAAGACTCGCCCAAAAACAAGCGCCCAAAGGTCGTGGTGCCAAAACCCCCCAGCGGAAAAATGGCCAAAAAACGGGTGGGCTAAAGCCTTGGTGGGGGGCGCGGGCGAAGTTCGTCCGCCGGGCTCGGAATGTGGCGAGACTTTGCGAGGGGCATTGGGGTCCAAAAAATAAGGCGCGGGCAAGTCCGTGCCCAAAAACAAGAACCCGAAGGTCGTGGTGCCAAAACCCCCCAGCGGAAAAATGGCCAAAAAACGGGTGGGCTATAGCCTGGATGGGGGGCGCGGAAGAAGTTCATTCGCCGGGCTCGGAATGGGGCGAGACTTTACGAGGGGCCTCGGGGTGCCCAAAATAAGCCGCGGGCAAAGCCGCGTCCGAAGGTCGTGGTGCCAAAACCCCCCAGCAGATAAATGGCCAAAAACCGGGTGGGCTATAGCCTTGGTGGGGGGAGCGGGCGAAGTTCGTCCGCCGGGCTCGGAATGTGGCGAGACTTTGCGAGGGGCCTCGGGGTACCAAAAATAAGCAGCGGGCAAAGCCGCGCCCAAAAAAAAGTGCCCGAAGGTCGTGGTGCCAAAACCCCCCAGCGGAAAAATGGCCAAAAAACGGGTGGGCTATAGCCTTGGTGGGGGGCGCGGGCGAAGTTCGTCCGCCGGGCTCGGAATGGGGCGAGACTTTGCGAGGGGCCTCGGGGTGCCAAAAATATTCCGCGGACAAGGCCGCGCCCAAAAACAAGCTCCAGAACGTCGTGGTGCCAAAACCCCCCAGCGGAAAAATAGCCAAAAAACGGGTCGGCTATAGCCTTGGTGGGGGCCGCAAGCGAAGTTTGTCCGCCGGGCTCGGAATGTGGCGGGACTTTGCGAGGGGCCTCGGGGTGCCAAAATAAGCGGAGCAAAGCAATGGCCAAAAACAACCGAAGGTCGTGGTGCCAAAACCCCCCAGCGGAAAAATGGCCAAAAAACGGGTCGGCTATAGCCTTGGTGGGCGGGCAAAGTTTCGTCCGCCATGCTCGGAATGGGGAGAGACTTTGCGAGGCTCCTCGGGGTGCCAAAAATAAGCCGCGGGCAAAGCCACACAATAAAACAAGTGCCCGAAGGTCGTGGTGCCAAAACCCCGCAGCGGATAAATGGCCAAAAAACGGGTTGGCTATAGCATTGTTGGGTGGCGCGGTCATCCACGGGTTGGAATGGGGCGAGACTTTGCGAGGGGCCTCGGGGTGCCAAAAATAAGCCACGGGCAACGCTACGCCCAAAAACAAGTGCCTGAAGGTCGTGGTGCCAAAACCCCCCAGCGGAAAAATGGCCAAAAAATGGGTGGGCTATAGCCTTGGTGGGTGGCGCGGCGAAGTTCGTCCGCCAGGCTCGGAATGGGGCGAGACTTTGCGAGGGTCCTCGGGGTGCCAAAAATAAGCTGCGGACCATGCCACGTCCAAAAACAAGCGCGCGAAGGTCGGGGTGCCAAAACCCCCCAGCGGAAAAACGGCCAAAAAACAGGTGGGCTATAGCCTTGGTGGGGGGCGCGGGCGAAGTTCGTCCGCCGGGCTCGGAATGGGGTGAGACTTTGCGAGGGGCCTCGCGGTGCCAAAAATAAGCCGTGGGCAAAGCCGCGCCCAAAAAACAGGCGCCCGAAGGTCGTGGTGCCAAAACCCCCCAGCGGAAAAATGGCCAAAAAACGGGTGGGCTATAGCCTTGGTGGGGGGCGCGGGCGAAGTTCGTCCGCTGGGCATGGAATGGGGCGAGACTTTGCGAGGGGCCTCGGGGTGCCAAAAATAAGCCACGGGCAAAGCCAGTAACAAAAACAAGCTCCCGAAGGTCGTGGTGCCAAAACCCCCCAGCGGAAAAATGGCCAAAAAACGGGTGGGCAATAGCCTTGGTGGGGGGCGTAGGTGAAGTTTGTCCGCCGGGCTCGGAATGGGGCGAGACTTTACGAGGGGCCTCGGGGTGCCAAAAATAAACCGCGGGCAAAGCAATGCCCAAAAACAAGCGCCCGAAGGTCGTGGTGCCAAAACCCCCCAGCGGAAAAATGGCCAAAAAACGGGTGGGCTATAGCCTTGGTGGGGGGCGCGCGAAGTTCGTCCGCCGGGCATGGAATGGGGCGAGACTTTGCGAGGGGCCTCGGGGTGCCAAAAATAAGCCACGGGCAAAGCCAGTAACAAAAACAAGCTCCCGAAGGTCGTGGTGCCAAAACCCCCCAGCGGAAAAATGGCCAAAAAACGGGTGGGCTATAGCCTTGGTGGGGGGCGCGGGCAAAGTTCGTCCGCCATGCTCGGAATGGGGAGAGACTTTGCGAGGCTCCTCGGGGTGCCAAAAATAAGCCGCGGGCAAAGCCACACTATAAAACAAGTGCCCGAAGGTCGTGGTGCCAAAACCCCCCAGCGGATAAATGGCCAAAAAACGGGTTGGCTATAGCCTTGTTGGGGGGCGCGGTCGAAGTTCGTCCGCCGGGTTTGGAATGGGGCGAGACTTTGCGAGGGGCCTCGGGGTGCCAAAAATAAGCCACGGGCAACGCTACGCCCAAAAACAAGTGCCTGAAGGTCGTGGTGCCAAAACCCCCCAGCGGAAAAATGGCCAAAAAACGGGTGGGCTATAGCCTCGTCCGCCTTGCTCGGAATGGGGAGAGACTTTGCGAGGCTCCTCGGGGTGCCAAAAATAAGCCGCGGGCAAAGCCACACTATAAAACAAGTGCCCGAAGGTCGTGGTGCCAAAACCCCGCAGCGGATAAATGGCCAAAAAACGGGTTGGCTATAGCCTTGTTAGAAGTCGGTCCGCGGGTTCGGAATGGGGCGAGACTTTGCGAGGGGCCTCGGGGTGCCAAAAATAAGCCACGGGCAACGCTACGCCCAAAAACAAGTGCCTGAAGGTCGTGGTGCCAAAACCCCCCAGCGGACAAAGGGCCAAAAAAGGGGTGGGCTATAGCCTTGGTGGGTGGCGCGGCGGTTCATCCGCCAGGCTCGAATAGGCGAGACTTTGCGAGGGTCCTCGGGGTGCCAAAAATAAGCTGCGGGCCATGCCACGTCCAAAAACAAGCGCGCGAAGGTCGGGGTGCCAAAACCCCCCAGCGGAAAAACGGCCAAAAAACAGGTGGGCTATAGCCTTGGTGGGGGGCGCGGGCGAAGTTCGTCCGCCGGGCTCGGAATGGGGTGAGACTTTGCGAGGGGCCTCGCGGTGCCAAAAATAAGCCTTGGGCAAAGCCGCTACCAAAAAACAGGAGCCCGAAGGGCGTGGTGCCAAACCCCCCCAGCGGAAAAATGGCCAAAAAACGGGTGGGCTATAGCCTTGGTGGGCGCGGGCGAAGATCCGCCGGGCATGGAATGGGCGAGACTTTGCGAGGGCCTCGGGGTGCCAAAAATAAGCCACGGGCAAAGCCAGTAACAAAAACCAGCTCCCGAAGGTCGTGGTGCCAAAACCCCCCAGCGGAAAAATGGCCAAAAAACGGGTGGGCAATAGCCTTGGTGGGGGGCGTAGGTGAGGTTTGTCCGCCGGGCGCGGAATGGGGCGAGACTTTGCGAGGGGCCTCGGGGTGCCAAAAATAAACCGGGCAAAGCAATGCCCAAAAACAAGCGCCCGAAGGTCGTGGTGCCAAAACCCCCCAGCGGAAAAATGGCCAAAAAACGGGTTGGCTATAGCCTTGGTGGGGCGCGTTAAATCCGCGGGCATGGAATGGGGCGAGACTGCGAGGGCCTCGGGTGCCAAAAATAAGCCACGGGCAAAGCCAGTAACAAAAACAAGCTCCCGAAGGTCGTGGTGCCAAAACCCCCCAGCGGAAAAATGGCCAAAAAACGGGTTGGCAATAGCCTTGGTGGGGGGCGCGGCTGAAGTTCGTCAGCCGGGCTCGAAATTTGGCTAGACTTTGCGAGGGGCCTCGGGGTGCCAAAAATAAGACACGGTCAAAGCCACGCCCAAAAACAAGCGCCCAAAGGTCGTGGTGCCAAAACCCCCCAGCGGATAAATGGCCAAAAAACGGGTGGGCTATAGCCTTGGTGGGGGGCGCGGTCGAAGTTCGTCCGCCGGGCACGGAATGCGACGAAACTTTGTGAGGGGTCTCGGGGTGTCAAAAATAAGCCACGGGCAAAGCCGCGAACAAAAACAAGCTCCCGAAGGTCGTGGTGCCCAAACCCCCCAGCGGAAAAATGGCCAAAAAACGGGTGGGCTATAGCCTTGGTTGGGGGCGCGAATGGGCTCGGAATGTGCGAGACTGCGAGGGACTCGGGACCCAAAAATAAGCCACGGGCAAGGCCGCGCCCAAAAACAAGAGCCCGAAGGTTGTGGTGCCAAAACTCCCCAGCGGAAAAATTGCCAAAAAACGGGTGGGCTATAGCCTTGGTTGGGGGCGCGGGCGAAGTTCGTCCGCCGGGCTCGGAATGGGGCGAGACTTTGCGAGGGGCCTTGGGGTGCCAAAAATAAGCCGCGGGCAAGGCCGGGCCCAAAACCAAGCGCCCGAAGGTCGTGGTGCCAAAACCCCCCAGCGGAAAAATGGCCAAAAAACGGGTTGGCTATATCCTTGGTGGGGGACGCAGGCGAAGTTCGTCCGCCGGGCTCGGAATGTGGCGAGACTTTGCGAGGGGACTCGGGGACCCAAAAATAAGCCACGGGCAAAGCCGCGCCCAAAAACAAGAGCCCGAAGGTTGTGGTGCCAAAACCCCCCAGCGGAAAAATTGCCAAAAAACGGGTGGGCTATAGCCTTGGTTGGGGGCGCGGGCGAAGTTCGTCCGCCGGGCTCGGAATGGGGCGAGGCCCTGCGAGGGGCCTTGGGGTGCCAAAAATAAGCCGCGGGCAAAGCCGCGCCCAAAAATAAGCGCCCGAAGGTCGTCGTGCCAAAACCCCCCAGCGGAAAAATGGCCAAAAAACGGGTGGGCTATAGCCTTGGTGGGGGGCATGGGCGAAGTTTGTCCGCCGGGCTCGGAATGGGGCGAGACTTTGCGAGGGGCCTCGCGGTGCCAAAAATAAGCCGTGGGAAAAGCCGCACCCAAAAACAAGCGCCCGAAGGTCGTGGTGCAAAAACCCCCCAGCGGATAAATGGCCAAAAAACGGGTGGGCTATAGCCTTGGTGGGTGGCGCGGGAGAAGTTTGTCCGCCGGGCTCAGAATGGGGCGAGACTTTGCGAGGGGCCTCGGGGTGCCAAAAATAAGACGCAGGCAAGGCCGCGCCCAAAACCAAGCACCCGAAGGTCGTGGTACGAAAACCCCCCAGCGGAAAAATGGCCAAAAAACGGGTTGGCTATAGCCTTGGTGGGGGGCGCGGGCGAAGTTCTTCCGCCGGGCTCGGAATGGGGCGAGACTTTGCGAGGGGCCTCGGGGTGCCAAAAATAAGCCGCGGGCAAAGCCGCGCTAAAAAACAAGCGTCCGAAGGTTGTGGTGCCAAAACCCCCCAGCGGAAAAATGGCCAAAAAATGGGTGGTCTATAGCCTTAGTGGGGGGCGCGGGCGAAGTTCTTCTGTCGGGCTCGGAATGCGGCAAGACTTTGCGAGGGGCCTCGGGGTGCCAAAAATAAGCCGCGGGTAAAGCTGCGCTAAAAAACAAGCGTCTGAAGGTTGTGGTGCCAAAACCGCCCAGCGGAAAAATGGCAAAAAAACGGGTGGGCTATAGCCTTGGTGGGGGGCAGGGGCGAAGTTTGTCCGCCGGGCTCGGAATGGGGCGAGACTTTGCGAGGGGTCTCACGGTGCCAAAAATAAGCCACGGGCAAAGCTGCGAACAAAACAAGCCCAAGGTCGTGGTGCCAAAACCCCAGCGGAAAAATGGCCAAAAAACGGGTGGGCTATATTCTTGGTGGGGGGCGCGGGCGAATTTCGTCCGCCGGGCTCGGAATGGGGAGAGACTTTGCGATGGGCCTCGGGGTGCAAAAAATAAGCCGCGCAAGGCCGGGCCCAAAACCAAGCGCCGAAGGTCGTGGTGCCAAACCCCAGCGGAAAAATGGCCAAAAACGGGTTGGCTATAGCCTTGGTGGGGCGCGGGCGAGTTCGTCCGGGCTCGGAATGCGGCGAGACTTTGCGAGGGTCCTCGGGGGCCCAGAATGCAGCCGCGGGCAAGGCCGCGCCCAAAATGAAGCACCCGGAGGTGGTCGTGCCAAAACCCCCCAGCGGAAAAATGGCCAAAAAACGGGTGGGCTATAGCCTTGGTGGGGGGCGCGGGCGAAGTTCGTCCGCCGGGCTCGGAATGGGGCGAGACTTTGCGAGGGGCCTCGGGGAGCCAAAAATAAGCCACGGGCAAAGCCGCGCCCAAAAACAAGCACCCGAAGGTCGTCGTGCCAAAACCCCCCAGCGGAAAAATGGCCAAAAAATGGGTGGGCTATAGCCTTGGTGGGGGGCATGGGCGAAGTTTGTCCGCCGGGCTCGGAATGGGGCGAGACTTTGCGAGGGGCCTCGGGGTGCCAAAAATAAGACGCGGGAAAGGCTGCGCCCAAAACCAAGGACCCGAAGGTCGTGGTACGAAAACCCCCCAGCGGAAAAATGGCCAAAAAACGGGTTGGCTATAGCCTTGGTGGGGGGCGCGGGCGAAGTTCTTCCGCCGGGCTCGGAATGGGGTGAGACTTTGCGAGGTGCCTCGGGGTGCAAAAAATAAGCCGCGGGCAAGGCCGGGCCCAAAACCAAGCGCCCGAAGGTCGTGGTGCCAAAACCCCCCAGCGGAAAAATGGCCAAAAAACGGGTTGGCTATAGCCTTGGTGGGGGGCGCGGGCGAAGTTCGTCCTCCGGGCTCGGAATGTGGCGAGACTTTGCGAGGGTCCTCGGGGACCCAAAAATAAGCCGCGGGCAAGGCCGCGCCCAAAAACAAGTGCCCGAAGGTTGTGGTGCCAAAACCCCCCAGCGGAAAAATGGCCAAAAAATGGGTGGGCTATAGCCTTGGTGGGGGGCGCGGGCGAAGTTCTTCTGTCGGGCTCGGAATGGGGCGAGACTTTATGATGGGCCTCGGGGTGCCAAAAATAAGCCGCGGGTAAAGCCGCACTCAAAAATAAGCGTCCGAAGGTTGTGGTGCCAAAACCGCCCAGCGGAAAAATGGCCAAAAAACAGGTGGGCTATAGCCTTGGTGGGGGGCGCGGGCGAAGTTCGTCCGCCGGGCACGGAATGGGGCGAGATTTTGCGAGGGGCCTCGGGGTGTCAAAAATAAGCCACGGGCAAAGCTGCGAACAAAAACAAGCTCCCGAAGGTCGTGGTGCCAAAACCCCCAGCGGAAAAATGGCCAAAAAACGGGTGGGCTATATCCTTGGTGGGGGGCGCGGGCGAAGTTTGTCAGCCGGGCTCGGAATGAGGCGAGACTTTGCGAGGGGCCTCAGGGTGCCAAAAATAAGCCACGGGCAAATTCACACCCAAAAACAAGCGCCCGAAGGTCGTGGTGCCAAAACCCCCCAGCGGATAAATGGCCAAAAAACGGGTGGGCTATAGCCTTGGTAGGGGGCGCGGGCGAAGTTCGTCCGCCGGGCTAGGAACGGGGCGAGACTTTGCGAGGGGCCTCGGGGTGCCAAAACTAAGCCACGGGCAAAGCCGCGAACAAAAACAAGCCTCCGAAGGTCGTGGTGGCAAAACCCCCAGCGGAAAAATGGCAAAAAAACGGGTGGGCTATAGCCATGGTGCGGAGCGCAGGCGAAGTTTGTCCGCCGGGCTTGGAATGGGGCGAGACTTTGCGAGTTGCCGTTGGGGTGCCAAAAATAAACCGCGGGAAAGGCCGCGCCCAAAAACAAGCACCCGAAGGTCGTGGTGCCAAAACCCCCCAGCGGAGAAATGGCCAAAATCGGGTTGGCTATAGCCTTGGTGAGGGGGGCGGGCGAAGTTCGTCCGCCGGGCTCCGAATGCGGGGAGACTTTGCGAGGGGCCTCGGGGTGCCAAAAATAAGACGCGTACAAAGCCACGCCCAAAAACAAGGGCCCAAAGGTCGTGGTGCCAAAACCCCCCAGCGGATAAATGGCCAAAAAACGGGTGGGCTATAGCCTTGGTGCGGAGCGCTGGCGAAGTTTGTCCGCCGGGCTTGGAATTGGGCGAGACTTTGCGAGGGGCCTCGGGGTACCAAAAATAAGCCACGGTCAAGGCCGCGCCCAAAAACAAGTGCCCGAAGGTCGTGGTGCCAAAACCCCCCAGCGGAAAAATGGCCAAAAAACGGGTTGGCTATAGCCTTGAGCGAAGGCGGTCCGCCGGGCACAGAAATGGGGTGAGACTGCGAGGGCCTCGGGGTGCAAAAATTAGCCAGGCAAAGCCGCCCAAAACAAGCGCCCGAAGGTCGTGGTGCCAAAAACAACAAGCGGAAAAATAGCAAAAAAACGGGTGGGCTATAGCCTTGGTGGGGGGCGCAGGCGAAGTTCGTCCGCCGGGCTCGGAATGGGGCGAGACTTTGCGAGGGGCCTCGCGGTGCCAAAAATAAGCCGTGGGAAAATCCTCACCCAAAAACAAGTGCCCGAAGGTCACGGTGCCAAAACCCCCCAGCGGATAAATGGCCAAAAAACGGGTGGGCTATAGCCTTGGTGGGGGGCGCGGGCAAGGTTAGTCCGCCGGGCTCGGAATGGGGTGAGACTTTGCGAGGGGCATCACGGTGCCAAAAATAAGCCCTGGGAAAAGCCTCACCCAAAAACAAATGCCCGAAGGTCGTGGTGCTAAAACCCCGCAGCGGAAAAATGGCCAAAAAACGGGTGGGCTATAGCTTTGGTGTGGGGCGCGGGCGAAGTTCGTCCGCCGGGCTCGGAATGGGGAGAGACTTTGCGAGGGGCCTCGCGGTGTCAAAAATAAGCCGTGGGAAAGCCGCACCCAAAAACAAGCACCCGAAGGTCGTGGTGCCAAAACCCCCCAGCGGATAAATGGCCAATAAATGGGTGGGCTATAGCCTTGGTGGGTGGCGCGGGCGAAGTTCGTCCGCCAGGCTCGGAATGGGGTGAGACTTTGCGAGGGTCCTCGGGGTGCCAAAAAGAAGCCGCGGGCAAAGCCACACCCAAAAACAAGCGCCTGAAGGACGTGGTGCCAAAACCCCCCAGCGGAAAAATGGCCAAAAAACGGGTGGGCTATAGCCTTCTTTGGCGCGGCGGAAGTTCTTCCGCCGGGCTCGGAATGGGGTGAGACTTTGCGAGGGGCATTGCGGTGCCAAAAATAAGCCGTGGGAAAATCCTCACCCAAAAACAAGTGCCCGAAGGTCACGGTGCCAAAACCCCCCAGCGGATAAATGGCCAAAAAACGTGTGGGCTATAGGCTTGGTGGGGGGCGCGGGCAAAGTTAGTCCGCCGGGCTCGGAATGGGGTGAGGCTTTGCGAGGGGCATCGCGGTGCCAAAAACAAGCCGTGGGAAAAGCCTCTCCCAAAAACAAGTACCCGAAGGTCGTGGTGCTAAAACCCCTCAGCGGCTAAATGGCCAAAAAACAGGTGGGCTATAGCCTTGGTGGGTGGCGCGGCGAGAGTTCATCCGCCAGGCTCGTAATGGGCGAGACTTTGCGAGGTCCTCGGGGTGCAAAAATAAGCCACGGGCAAAGCCATAACCAAAAACAAGCTCCCGAAGGTCGTGGTGCAAAACCCCCCAGCGGAAAAATGGCCAAAAAACGGGTGGGCTATAGCCTTGGTGGGGGGCGCGGGCGAAGTTCGTCCGCCGGGCTCGGAATGGGGCGAGACTTTGCGAGGGGCCTCGGGGAGCCAAAAATAAGCCGCGGGAAAAGCCGCGCCCAAAAACAAGCACCCAAAGGTCGTGGTGCCAAAACCCCCCAGCGGATAAATGGCCAATAAACGGGTGGGCTATAGCCTTGGTGGGTGGCGCGGGCGAAGTTCGTCCGCCAGTCTCAGAATGTGGCGAGACTTTGCGAGGGGCCTCGGGGTGCCAAAAATAAGCCGCGGGCAAAGCCGCGCCCAAAAACAAGTACCCGAAGGTCGTGGTGCTAAAACCCCTCAGCGGATAATCGGCCAAAAAATGGGTGGGCTATAGCCTTGGTGGGGGGGGCGGGCGAAGTACGTCCGCCGGGCTCGGAATGCGGGGAGACTTTGCGAGGGTCCTCGGGATTCCAAAAATAAGCCGCGGGCAAAGCCGCGTCCAGAAACAAGCACCCGAAGGTCGTGGTACGAAAACCCCCCAGCGGATAAATGGCCAAAAAACGGGTGGGCTATAGCCTTGGTGGGTGGCGCGGGCGAAGTTCGTTCGCCAGGCTCGGAATGTGGCGAGACTTTGCGAGGGGCCTCGGGGTGCCCAAACTAAGCCACGGCCAAAGCCACACCCAAAAACAAGTGCCCGAAGGTCGTGGTGCCAAAGCCCCCCAGCGGAAAAATGGCCAAAAAACGGGTGGGCTATAGCCTTGGTGGGGGGCGCGGGCGAAGTACATCCGCCGGGCTCGGAATGGGGCGAGACTTTGCGAGGGGTGTCGGGGTGCAAAAAATAAACCACGGGCAAAGCCGCGCCCAAAAACAAGTGCACGAAGGTCGTGTTGCCAAAACCCCCCAGCGGATAAATGGCCAAAAAATGGGTGGGCTATAGCCTTGGTGGGGGGTGCGGGCGAAGTTCGTCCGCCGGGCTCGGAATGGGGCTAGACTTTGCGAGGGGCCTCGGGGTTCCAAAAATAAGACACGGGTAAAGCCGCGCCCAAAAACAAGCACCCGAAGGTCGTGGTGCCAAAACCCCCCAGCGGATAAATGGCCAAAAAACGGGTGGGATATAGCCTTGGTGGGGGGCGCGGGCGAAGTTCGTCCCCCGTGCTCGGAATCTGGCGAAACTTTGCGAGGGGCCTCGGGGTCCAAAAAATAAGCCGCGGGCAAGGCCGCGCCCTAAGGTCGCGGTGCCAAAACCCCCAAGCGGAAAAATGGCCAAAAAACGGGTGGGCTATAGCCTTGGTGGGGGGCGCGGGCGAAGTTCGTCCGCCGGGCTCGGAATGGGGCGAGACTTTGCGAGGGGCCTCGGGGTTCCAAAAATAAGACACGGGTAAAGCCGCGCCCAAAAACAAGCGCCCGAAGGTCGTGGTGCCAAAACCCCCCAGCGGATAAGTGGCCAAAAAACGGGTGGGATATAGCCTTGGTGGGGGGCGCGGGCGAAGTTCGTCCGCCGGGCTCGGAATGGGGCTAGACTTTGCGAGGGGCCTCGGGGTGCCAAAAATAAGACACGGGCAAAGCCGCGCCCAAAAACAAGTGCCCGAAGGTCGTGGTGCCAAAACGCCCCAGCGGATAAATGGCCAAAAAACGGGTGGGATATAGTCTTGGTGGGGGGCGCGGGGGAAGTTCGTCCCCCGTGCTCGGATTGTGGCAAAACTTTGCGAGGGGCCTCGGGGTCCCAAAAATAAGCCGCGGGCAAGGCCATGCGCTAAGGTCGTGGTGCCAAAACCCCCCAGCGGAAAAATGGCCAAAAACGGTGGGATATAGCCTTGGTGGGGGCGCAGGCGAAGTTCGTCCCCGTGCCTCGAATCTGGCGAAACTTGCGAGGGGCCTCGGGGTCCAAAAATAAGCATGGCAAGGCCGCCCTAAGGTCATGGTGCCAAAACCCCAAGCGGAAAAATGGCCAAAAGGGTGGGCTATAGCCTTGGTGGGGCGCGGGCGAGTTCATCCGCGGGCTGAATGGGGCGAGACTTTGCGAGGGGCCTCGGGAGCCAAAATAAGCCGTAGACAAAGCGCGCCTAAAACAAGCGCACGAAGGTCGTGGTCCCAAACCCCAGCGGAAAAAAATGGCCAAAAACGGGTGGGCTATAGCCTTGGCGTGGGGGCGCGAGCGATGTTCGTCCGCCCGGGCTTGAATGGGCCGAGACTTTGCGGGGCCTCGGGTGCCAAAAAATAAGCCGCATGGGCAAAGCGCGCCCAAAAACAAGCGCACGAAGGTCGTGGTGCCAAAACCCCAGCGGATAAATGGCCAAAAATGGGTGGGCTATAGCCTTGGTGGGAAGCGGCGAGTCGTCCGCTCGGGCTCGGAATGGGGCGAGACTGCGAGGCATCGGGTACAAATAAACCGCTTGGCAAAGCCGCTACTAAAAACAAGTGCACGAAGGTCGTGTTGCCAAAACCCCCCAGCGGATAAATGGCCAAAAAAAGGGTGGGCTATAGCCTTGGTGGGGGGTGCGGGCGAAGTCGTCCGCCGGGCTCGGAATGGGGCGAGACTTTGCGAGGGGCCTCGGGGTTCCAAAAATAAGACACGGGTAAAGCCGCGCCCAAAAACAAGCGCCCGAAGGTCGTGGTGCCAAAACCCCCCAGCGGATAAGTGGCCAAAAAACGGGTGGGATATAGCCTTGGTGGGGGGCGCGGGCGAAGTTCGTCCCCCGTGCTCGGAATGTGGCGAAACTTTGCGAGGGGCCTCGGGGTCCCAAAAATAAGCCGCGGGCAAGGCCGAGCCCTAAGGTCGTGGCGCCAAAACCCCCAAGCGGAAAAATGGCCAAAAAACGGGTGGGATATAGCATTGGTGGGGGGCGCGGGCGAAGTTCGTCCCCGTGCTGAATGTGGCGAAACTTTGCGAGGGGCCTAGGGTTCCCAAAAATAAGCCGTGGCAAGGGCCACTAAGGTCGTGGTGCCAAAACCCCAAGCGGAAAAATGGCCAAAAACGGGTGGGCTATAGCCTTTGGGGGCGCGTGGCGGTTCGTCCGCCCGGTTGGAATGGGCGAGACTTTACGAGGGGCATCGGCGTGCCAAATATAAGACGCTGCAAAGCCGCCCAAAACAAGCACCCAAGTTCAGAAAGCGAAAAGCGGATAAATGGCCAAACAACGAGTGGGCTATAGCCTTGGTGGGGCGCGGCGAAATCCGGGCTCGGAATGAGGGGAGACTTTGCGAGGGCCTCGGGTGCCAAAATAAGCCACGGGAAAAGCCGCGCCCAGAAACAAGCGCCCGAAGGTCGTGGTGCAAAAACCCCAGCGGATAAATGTCCAAAAACGGGTGGGCTATAGCTTAGGAGTGGCGCGGCGAAGTTCGTCCTGGCTCGGAATGGGGCGAGACTTCGATGGGCCTCAGGATGCCAAAAATAAGACGCGGGCAAAGCGCGCCAAAAAAAAAAAAGCACCGAAGGTCGTGGTGCCAAAACCCTCCAGCGGAAAATGGCCAAAAATGGGTGGGCTATAGCCTTGGTGGGGGCGCGGCGAAGTTCGTCCGCCGGCTCGGAATGGAGCGAGACTTTGCGAGGTGCCCTGGGTGCCAAAATAAGTCAGGCAAGGCCGCGCCCAAAAACAAGCGCCCGAAGGTCGTGGTGCCAAAACCCCCCAGCGGAAAAATGGCAAAAAAACGGGTTGGCTATAGCCTTGGTGGGGGCACTGGCGAAGTTCGACGTGGCTCAGAATGGGGCGAGACTTTGCGACGGTCCTCGGGTGCCAAAAATAAGCCACGGTCAAAGCCACGCCAAAACAAGTGCCCAGGTAGTGGTGCCAAAGCCCCAGCGGAAAAATGGCCAAAAACGGGTGGGCTATAGCCTTGGTGGGGGCGCGGTTGGTCCGCCGTGCTCGGAATGGGGCGAGACTCATGAAGGCCGGGTGCAAAAATAAGCCGCGGGCAAAGCCGCGCCCAAAAGCATGTGCCCGAAGGTCGTGGTGCCAAACCCCCCCAGCGGATAAATGGCCAAAAACTGGGTGGGCTATATCCTTGGTGGGGGGCGCGGGCGAAGTTGGTCCGCCGTGCTCGGAATGGGGCGAGACTTTGCGAGGGGCGTTGGGGTGCCAAAAATAAGACACGGGCAAAGCCTCGCCCAAAACCAAGCGCCCGAAGGTCGTGGTGCCAAAACCCCCCAGCGGATAAATGGCCAAAAAACGGGTGGGATATAGCCTTGGTGGGGGGCGCGGGCGAAGTTCGTCCCCCGTGCTCGGAATGTGACGAAACTTGCGAGGGCTCGGGTCCCAAAAATAAGCGCTGGCAAGGCGCCCTAAGGTCGTGGTGCCAAAACCCCAAGCGGAAAAAGGGCCAAAAACGGGTGGGCTATAGCGTTGCAGGGGGGCGCTGGCGAAGTTCGTCCGCCTCGGCTCGGAATGGGGCGAGACTCGGGGCCTCGGGTGCCAAAAATAAGCCGTAGGCAAAAGCCGCGCCAAAAACAAGCGCACGAAGGTCGTGGTCCCAAAACCCCAGCGGAAAAATGGCCAAAAAACGGGTGGGCTATAGCCTTGGCGGGGGGCGCGGGCGATGTTCGTCCGCCGGGCTCGGAATGGGGCGAGACTTTGCGAGGGGCCTCGGGGTACCAAAAATAAGCCGCGGGCAAAGCCGCGCCCAAAAACAAGCGCACGAAGGTCGTGGTGCCAAAACCCCCCAGCGGATAAATGGCCAAAAATAGGGTGGGCTCTAGCCTGGTGGGGGCGCAGGGAAGGTTCGTCCCCCGGCTCGGAATGGGGCGAGACTTTACGAGGGGCATCGGGGTGCCAAAAATAAGACGCGTGCAAAGCCGCGCCCAAAAACAAGCACCCAAATTTCGTGGTGCCAAAACCCCCCAGCGGATAAATGGCCAAAAAACGGGTGGGCTATAGCCTTGGTGGGGGGCGTGGGCGAAGTTCGTCCGCCGGGCTCGGAATGAGGCGAGACTTTGCGAGGGGCCTCGGGACGCCAAAAATAAGCCACGGCCAAAGCCGCGCCCAAAAACAAGTGCCCAAAGGTCATGGTGCCAAAACCCCCCAGCGGATAAATAGCCAAAAAACGGGTGGGATATAGCCTTGGTGAGGGGCGCGGGCGAAGTTCGTCCCCCCTGCTCGGAATGTGGCGAAACTTTGCGAGGGGCCTCGGGGTCCCAAAAATAAGCCGCGGGCAAGGCCGCGCCCTAAGTTCGTGGTGCCAAAACCCCCAAGCGGAAAAATGGCCAAAAAACGGGTGGGCTATAGCCTTGGTGGGGCGCGGGGCTTGTCGTCCCGGGCCTCGGGAATGGGGCGAGACTTCATGCAGGGGCCTCGGGTGCCAAAAATAAGCAATAGGCAAAGCCGCGCCCAAAAACAAGTGCACTAAGGTCTTGGTGCCAAAACCCCCCAGCGGAAAAATGGCCAAAAAACGGGTGGGCTATAGCCTTTGTCGGGGCGCTGGCGATGTTCGTCCCTGGCTCGAATGGGGCGAGACTTGGCGAGGGGCCCTGGGTGCCAAAAATAAGCGGGCAAAGCCACTTCAAAAACAAGCGCGAAACGGCTGTCGTGGTGCCAAACCCCCAGCGGATGAATGGCCAAAAATGGGTGGGCAATAGCCTTTGGGGGCGCGAGGCGGATTAAATCTTGTCCGCCTCGGAATGGGGCAAGACTTTCGAGGCATCGGGTACAAAAATAAGACGCGGGCAAAGCCGCTCCCAAAAAAAGGTTCGTGGTGCCAAAACCCCAGCGGATAAATGGCCAAAAACGGGTGGGCTATAGCCTTGGTGGGGGCGTGGCGGATCTGCTGCTGGGCTCGAATGAGGTGAGATTCTTGCGAGGGGCCTCGGGGCACCAAAATAAGCCACGGGCAAAGCCGCGAAAAAAAAAGCGCCCGAAGGTCGTGGTGCCAGAACCCCAGTGGATAAATGGCCAAAAACGGGTGGGCTATAGCCTTGAGTGGGGGCGCGGCGAAGTCTAAAATCCGCCGAGCTTGAATGGGCGAGACTTTGCAAGGGGCCTCAGGGTGGCAAAAATGAGCCGGTCAAAGCCGCTGAAAAAAAAAAAAAAAAAGCGTCCGAAGGTCGTGGTACCAAACCCAGCGAAAAATGGCCAAAAACGGGTGGGCTATAGCCTTGGTGGGGGCGTGGCGAAATTCATCCGCTCGGGCTCGAATGGGGCGAGACTTTGAGGAGCATCGGGTGTTAAAAAAAATAAGACGCTGGCAAAGCCGCGCCCAAAAATAAGCACCAAGTTCGTGGTGCCAAACCCCAGCGGATAAATGGCCAAAAACGGGTGGCTATAGCCTTGGTGGGGCTGGCAAAGTTCGTCCGCCGGCTGGATTAGGCGAAACTTTCGAGGGCCTCGGGGTGGCAAAATAATCCGTAGGCAAAGCAGCGCCCAAAACAAGCGCCTGAAGGTCGTGGAAGCCAAAACCCCAGTGGAAAAATGGCCAATAAACGGGTGGGCTATAGCCTTGGTGGGCGCGTGGCGAAGTTTATCCGCCCGGGCTCGGAATGGGGCGAGACTTTGAGAGAGGGCCTCGGGTGCCAAAATAAGCCGCGGACAAAGCCGCACCCAAAAAAGCGCCCGAAGGTCATGGTGCCAAAACCCCAGCGGAAAAATGGCCAAAAACAGGTGGGCTATAGCCTTGAGTGGGTGGCGGGCAAAGTTAAATCCGCCAAGCTGAATGGGGCGAGAGACTTTGCGAGGGTCCTCGGAGTGCCAAAAATAAGCCGCATGAAAAGGCTGCGTCCAAAAAAAGTGCCCAAGGTCGTGGTTCCAAAACTCCCAGCAGAAAAATGGCCAAAAACGGGGGCTATAGCCTTAGGTGGGGCGCGGCGAGTTCACGCCCGGGCTCGGAGTGGGGAGAGACTTGCGAGGCCTAAATGGGGGCCGCCCCTTGAGCCAAGCGCGCCCAAAACAAGCGCCCAGGTCGTGGTGCCAAAACCCCAGCGGATAAATGGCCAAAGCGGGCGGGCTATAGCCTTGGTGGGGAGCGTTGGGCGGCTCGTCCGCCTCGGACTCGGAATGGGGCGAGACTTTGCGAGGGGCCTCGTGGTTCAAAAATAAGCGCGGGCCAAGCCGCACCCAAAAACAAGCTCCCGAAGGTCGTGGTGCCAAAACCCCCCAGCAGATAAATGGCCAAAAAACGGGTGGGCTATAGCCTTGGTGTGTGGCGCGGGCAAAGTTCGTCCGCCAAGCTCGGAATGGGGCGAGACTTTGCGAGGGGCCTCGCGGTGCCAAAAATAAGCGTGGGCAGGCCGCGCCCAAAACAAGCGCCGAAGGTTGTGGTGCCAAAAACCCCAGCGGATAAATGGACAAAAGCAGGCGGAGCTATAGCTTCAGGGGAGCGCAGAGGCGAGATTGTCCGCCCGGCTCGGAATGGGGCAAGACTTTGCGAGGGGCCTCGCGGTGCCAAAATTAAGCTGTGGGAAAAGCCGCGGCCAAAAACAAGCGCCCAAAGGTCGTGGTGCCAAAACCCCCCAGCGGAAAAATGGCCAAAAAAGGGTGGGCTCTAGCCTTGGTGGGGGGCGCGGGCGAAGTTCGTCCGCCGGGCTAGGAATGGGGCGAGCCATTGCGTGGGGCCTCAGGGTGCCAAAAATAAGCCGCGGAAAGGCTGCGTCCAAAAAAAAGCGCCCGAAGGTCGTGGTGCCAAAACTCCCCAGCGGAAAAATGGCCAAAAAATTGGGTGGGCTATAGCCTTGGTGGGGGCGCGGCGAAGTTCTTACGCGGCTCGGAGGTGGGTGAGACTTTGTGAGGGACCTCGGGTGCCAAAATAAGCCGCGGGCAAAGCCGCGCCCAAAAACAAGTGCCCGAATGTCGTGGTGCCAAAACCCCCCAGCGGATAAATGGCCAAAAAACGGGTGGGCTATAGCCTTGGAGGGGGGCGCGGGCGAAGTTCGTCCGCCGGGGTCGGAATGGGGCGAGACTTTGCGAGGGGCCTCGCGGTGTCAAAAATAAGATGCGGGCTAAGCCACGCCCAAAAACAAGCGCCTGAAGGTCGTGGTGCCAAAACCCCCCAGCGGATAAATGGCCAAAAGCAGGTGAGGCTATAGCCTTGGTGGGAAGCGGCGAAGTTAAATCCGCCGGCTCGGAATGACGCGAGACTTTGCGTAGGGGCCTCGGGAGGCAAACATAAGCTGTGGGCAAGCCGTGCCCAAAACAAGCGCCTGAAGGTCGTGGTGCCAAAACCCCCTGTGGAAAAATGGCCAAAAAGCGGGTGGGCTATAGCCTTGAGTGGGGGCGCGAGTTCGTCCCAGGCTCGGATTGTGGCGAGACTTTGCGAGGGCCTCAGGGTCCCAAAAATAAGCGAGACAAGGTCAGCGCCAAAAAGCTCAAGCGCCCGAAGGCCGTGGTGCCAAAATCCCAGCGGAAAAATGGCCAAAAAGCGGGTGGGCTATAGCCATGAGTGGGGGCGGAAGTTCGTCCGGGCTCGGAATGGGGTGAGACTTTGCAAGGGGCCTCGGGTTGCAAAAATAAGCCCGGGCAAAGCCGCGAACAAAACAAGCTCGAAGGTCGTGGTGCCAAAATCCCCAGCGGAAAATGGCCAAAAATCAGGTGGGCTATAGCCTTGGTGGGGCGCAGCGTGATTTGTCCGCCCGGGCTTGGAATACGGCGAGACTTTGCGAGGGGCCTTAGGGTGCCAAAATAAGCAGGCAAGGCACCAAATGAAGCGCCGAAGGTCGGTAAAACCCCAGCGGAAAAATGGCCAAAAGGGGTGGGCTATAGCCTTGGTGGGGGCGCGGGCGAAGTCGCTTGGGCTCGGAGTGGGGAGAGACTGCGAGGGGCCTCGGGTGCCAAAAATAAGCCTTGGGCCAAGCCGCGCCCAAAACAAGAGCCCTAAGGTCGTGGTGCCAAAACCCCCCAGCGGATAAATGGCCAAAAAACGGGCGGGCTATAGCCTTGGTGGGGAGCGCGGGCGAAGTTCGTCCGCCGGGCTCGGAATGGGGCAAGACTTTGCGAGGGGCCTCGTGGTGCAAAAATAAGCCTTGATGGGAAAAGCGCAAGCCAAAACAAGCGCTAAAGGTCGGGTGCCAAAACCCCCAGCGGAAAAATGGCCAAAAAGGGTGGGCTCTAGCCTTGGATGGGGCGCTGGCGGATTCGTCCGCCGGGCCTCGGAGATGGGGTGAGACTGTGAGGGGCCTCAGGGTACCAAAAATAAGCCATGAGAAAATGCTGCGTCCAAAAAAGCGCTACCGAAGGTCATGGAAAGCAAAAAAACCCCAGCGGAAAATGGCCAAAAACGGGTGGGCTATAGCCTTGGTAGGGGGCGCGAGGCGAGGTTCGTCCGCCGGGCCCTGGAATGGACAGACGACTTTGTGAGGGGCCTCGGGGTGCGAAAAATAAGCCACGGACAAAGCCGCACCCAAAAAAAAGCGCCCGAAGGTCGTGGTGCCAAAACCCCCCAGCGGATAAATGGCCAAAAAACGGGTGGGCTATAGCCTTGGTGGCGCTGGCAAAGTTCGTCCATAAGCTCGGAATGGGGCGAGACTTTGCGAGGGTCCTCGGAGTGCAAAAATAAGCAGCGAAAAGGCTGCGTCAAAAAAGTGCCCGAAGGTCGTGGTTCAAACTCCCCAGCGGAGAAAAATGGCCAAAAACGGTGGGCTATAGCCTTGGTGGGGCGCGCGGCGATAGTTAAATCTGCCAGACGCCTCGGGCTCGGAGTGGGGAGAGACTTTGCGAGGTCCTCGGGTGCCAAAATAAGCGTGGCGGCTTGTGTGCCGCGCCCAAAAACAAGCGCCTGAAGGTCGTGGTGCCAAACCCCCAGCGGATAAATGGCCAAAAACGGGCGTGAGCTATAGCCTTGGTGGGGCGGAGCCGAGTTCGTCCCCTCAGGCTCGGAATGGGCGAGACTTTGCGCCTCAGCAAAAAATAAGCTGTGGAAAAGCATGGCGTTAAAAACAAGCGCCCAAAGGTCGCAGTGGTGCCAAAAAACCCCCAGCGGAAAAAATGGCCAAAAACGGTGGGCTATAGCCTTGGTGGGGCGCGAAGTCATCCATGCATCCTGGGACTCGGAGTGGGGAGAGACTTTGCGAGGCCTCGGGGTGCCAAAAATAAGTTTACCGGCCAAGCTGAAAAAAAGCGTCCGAAAGGTCGTGGTGCCAAAACCCAGCGGATAAATGGCCAAAAACGGGCGAAGCTATAGCCAGGGCTTTGTGGGGATGCGCGCGGGCACAAAAAGTCATGCCTGGCCTCGGCTCCTGAATGGGCGAGACTTTACGAGGGTCCTCGCGGTGCCAAAAATAAGCCGGGAAAGCCGAACCCAAAACAAGCTCCCGAATACTCGGGTACCAAAACTCCCAGCGAAAATGGCCAAAAACGGGTGGGCTATAGCCTTGGGCGTGGGGCGCATGGCCTCGCCGCCGGCTCCGGAATGGACGAGACTTCTGCGAGGGGCCCTCGGGTGCCAAAATAAGCTGCGGACAAAGCCGCACCCAAAAACAAGTGCCCAAGGTCGTGGTGCCAAAACCACCCAGCGGATAAATGGCCAAAAACGGCGGTGGCACAGCCTGGTGGGGGCGCGGGCGAAGTTCGTCCGCTCGGGCCTGAATGGGGCGAGAGACTTGCGAGGGGCCTCGGGTGCTAAAAATAAGCCACAGGCAAAGCCGGAACAAAACAAGTCTCAAGGTCGTGGTGCCAAAACCCCAGCGAAAATGGCCAAAAAAACGCGTGTCTATAGCCTTGGTGGGGGCGCAGGCGGCTTGTCCGCTGGCCCAATGTGCCGAGATCTTTGCGAGGGGCCTCGGGTGCCAAAAATAAGTCGCGGACTAAGTCACACTGAAAAACAAGGAATCTAAAGGTCGGGTGCCAAAACCCCCAGTGAAAAATGGCCAAAAAGGTGGGCTATAGCATTGGTGGGGAGCGGGCGGCTCAGACGCCGCCTCGGGAGTGGGCAGAGACTCCCGCAGGCCTCGGGTGCTGGGGGCCAAGTCGCGGCGAACCCGCGCCTGAAAACAAGCGCCCAAGGTCGCGTGCCAAACTTCCAGCGGATAAATGGCCAAAAACGGGCGGGCTATAGCCTGGCGCGGGAGCCGGCGGTTCACCCGCCGGGCCTGAATGGCTAGATTTTGCGAGGGGCCTGTAGCAAAAATAAGTCAGAAAAGCCGCGCCAAAACAAGTCTTAAAGGTCATGGTGCCAAAACCCCTTGTGAAAATGGCCAAAAAAAGGGTGGGCTCTAGCCTTGGTGGGGGCGTGGGCGGTTCATTCACTGGCTCGGAATGGGGAGAGACTTTACGAGGCCAGGGTACCAAAAATAAGCCGCTGAAAGGCTACATTCAGCAATACGTAACTGAACGAAGTATACTG